>CAUYPK010017184.1:0-10065 GCA_963574355.1 Loris lydekkerianus
AACGGAAGAAAAAGTATCCAATGTACTCAGCCCTACTATGAAGCTAAATTATAGCTTTCACATGAAGGCTATAACCCAACTATAGCACAAGACTATGGGGAAAGGGCCAAGGAAGGGGAAGGGAGGGGGGAGGTTTTGGTGGAGTGAGGGTAATGAGTGGGGCCACATCTATGGTGCATCTTAGAATGGGTACAGGCGATTGCACTAATGTACAGAGCTATGATTTAACAATAAAAAAATTTAAAAATTAAAAAAAAAAAATGTGAGTGAGTGACCTAGGTCACCAATGACCAGCAGGAAGAGGCAATGATCAATAACCAATAGAAAAGGCAACAGTGCCTGGGGCCTCACAGAGGCTGGGAAAGTACTTGCAGCCAATTTCAAACTGAGAGAAAGAACGTATTGCTACTCGTGCCAGCCTTTGCGTCTGTCTCTCTCACCTTTTCTCCATCATTATGGGCACCCATTTCCAACTCTCTTTAGAAGTGCTCTAAATAAAATTTCTCTTTGTCACCTTGAAAAAAAAAAAAAAACTTTCCACTGTGTTTTGTATTTTCTTAAATGAATTTTTCATTTCCAGATGTTTTATTTGTTTTTGTTTTTTTTTTTAATATGTCAGTGTGCAAATTTTTCTAGTTTTTTTGAGTTGGTTTTCTGTTTTCTCTTGAATTTCATTGAGTTTCTTCACAATTCATATTTGGGAGTTCTTTATCCTTCATGTTCTTTATCCTTCATATATATTTTTATTTTGGTTAGTCTTCATTGCTAGAGAGCTAGCATTCCATTTCATGGGTGTCCTTTTGCTCTAATGTTTATAACTCTAGAGTTCTTTATCTGATTTTATTTCTATCTGGAGCAGCAGTTGCTTCTAATTTTTGGATTTTCTTTTGTTTAGATAAGGCTAAAGGGTGTATTTGTAACATATATTGGATAAGAATATTTTGCTTTTTTTGAGGGTGCTTTGATGATGATCTAGGTTCTGGGTAGGGGCCTTGGTTTTAGATGTCCTTACTGTTTTTTTCTATGTGGCTAGCTGTCTGTGGTAAGCTATGTGGAGAGGGGATGGGGGGTGGGGGAGCAGGGAGGGCAGATTCCCTGTCTCTCTTTGATGGGAGCGGATGGAGTTCTTTGAAATCCTTTGTCTTTCCCCAGCACTGTGGACTTCTTAGCTATTGACTTGTTTAATCACATCCAGTTTAATCTTTGAGACAGTAGGTAGCTCTTGTAGGTGAGAAACCTCACCCTGTAAGATTAAGTCCATAAATGCTCTGTATAATGCTGTAGAAACTCACTTCCTTGTCTAGGTGGTTCTTGCTAAAAGGAGCAAGGTGCTGTTTTGTTTTGAGACCTGTGACTGTCTCAGGCCTCCAGGTGGAGCACTAGAATGCCTAAGGTGGTGGGTGGTGCCCTGGAATTTTCAGGTGAGTCCTTATTCTGTGCCACAAGTGAGGTTGGTGGGGAAGTCAGATTGGACAAGGCTGGACAAGGCCATTGATGAGCCTGCTCCCAGGCCCTGCAATAGCTAGTCAGGCAGCTGTTTGACAGAGTTTGAAGGTCTGCTCCTTGCTTTTGGGGAAAGCTGCCAGGGAGGGGCTGAGGTGGCCTCACCTAACAAGAAAGTCTAGCAATGGAGATGGGGCCATCTGAGATTCACCAATCTGGCTGTCCTGCTCTGAAACATCCCCCCTAGCTGAGTGTTTGACTCACTAGTGTGCATTTCTGTGAAATGATAGTAGGTAGGGAGCTCCCAAATTGGGCACTCAGGTCCTGTAAAGAAGAAGCATGGAAATTATTTTAGAATATACTTTTTCTACTTATTAAAAAAAAAATTCGCTGTAAAACAGCCTCAGACAGGTCCCTCAAGTAGTATTCCATAAGAAAGAACTGTTATCAGACATGATGACAGCTCTATGCGTGTTATTGTCCCTGAAGACCTTCTGATAGGACAAGATATGGAAGTAGAAGACAGTGATAATCCTGACCCTATGGAGGCCGAGGCTGAGGGGTTTGTTTCCATCTTAGTTTTTGACAATAGAGTAATTTTTCAAATATTAAAAATAAAAAGTATATAGAATCAGGATTTAAAGAAAAAGTACTTTTGTACAACTATAAAATGTGTCTTAAGTTGTGTGATTACAAAAGAGTCAAAAAGGTAAAACAAAATATAAGTTTATAAAGTAAAAAAGTTACAGTAAGCTAAGGTTAATTTATTATTGAAAAAAGAAATACTTTTAATAAATTGACTGTAGCCTAAGTGTACAGAGTTAATAAAGTCTACAGTATTATCCAGTAATATCAGAGGCCTTCATAGTCACTCATCATTCACTTTCTGACCTGAAGCAGCTATCTGTCCTGCAAGCTGTATTCATGTTAATTGCCTTGTTCAAGTGTACATTTTTTATCTTGTATACTATATTTTACTGTACCTTTTCTATGTTTAGATATACAAATACATACCAATGTGTTATAATTATGTATACACAAATACATACCAATACTGTAACATGTATAATAGGTTTGTAACTTAGGAGCAATAGACTTTGCATGTTGCAGAGTATACATCTAGGTTTGTGTCAAACTATCTTCTATGATGCTTATACAAAAAATTGCCTAGTGATTTATTTCTCAGAATGTATCCCCATCATTAAGTGATGCATGATTGTGTAAATACAGAAAGAATTAAGACAGTAATAAAATATATAATAATTGATAATGTACTATATGTAATAGACATATTTTGTGTTAACCAATATATAATATATGAGACATTATTATAATTCATATAAAGCCTTCAAACTGTGACTCTGAACTGTAAGAACAATAGATACAGCTGAAAAAGAAAAAATAAATGTGTTTCCATGTCTAAAGTAGGGAATTTAGAAATATTTTCTTATCAAAAATAGTAATACAATGGTCAGATAAATTAGAATAGTTTAGCTTACACAATATTTTAAGAATATGATAGGTTAAAAGACTTTTCAGAGCTAGTCAGGGAATTTTACCACAATTCATAGTGTTATTTCAAAGAGAAAATGGGCTATAAAATTCCAATAATGGGTTTTACAAAATATAATTCAATGACAGGCTTAAATTGCCTGAAGTACAACTTCATTTTCACAAAAATCCAAATGTATGTGGAGGTGTGCATTATGAAAACTTGTATGCTTTATACAAATTTCAACAAAACATAGCTATGAGTGAACTTCATACAATTTTCACTATACATAATTATTGGTCGATTCCAAAGATTAATATTTTAAATAAGATTACATATTTAGCTTTTATTATTTTCAATTTTATCTATAATATGAAATCAACTGTTTTTTTTTTAATTCATTAATGAAAGAAGAAGACAAGTTCTCATTATGCTTTTTAAGTATCATTGCCAAAAATGTAGAAGTTACAAAAATAATTTCATATATTCCACACATTTTAAATTTACATTAAAGAGTAAAATACAGATATATTGTAGGGCTACCAATAACTAAGAAATTCTCTGAAATCCATCCAAGTTACTACTCATTGTTTTTAGGTGAGAGTAAGAAATAAATTATCTATCACACATAAAGTATAACCAAACAAATCCTAATATTGTGAGGAACATTCAATATAATGAGTATAAGATCTTAAATATGTATTATTTCATCCCTTTGATGAAATTTTCAAATGTCCACGCAGAAACGTAGCAGTTGCACTTCCTGCAATTATTGAAATTCTGTGTGCTTACTCGCTATGGTGCTGTACATGTTTTTTAGTTGGTTTTTTTTTTTTATTATTTAATCATTATTACAGGTAAGTATCATTATTCTCATTTTATAGGAGAGAAATTGAGACTCAAAGAGATAAAACATCTTTCGCACAGACAAGGTAGAGCACCATCTCCATCCTGGTTCTCCTTGATTTCAAAGCTGTTGTGCTCAGCCACCGTATTTCATCTTTCAACAATCACAGCTGGCCAAAAAGGGAAGAGTTCATTACAATGGCTTTGATAATGATTTGATTGTTACTATGACATGGAGTTGCATTGTTAGAAAAGAATTTGTCCCTTCTGTAGTATGAGGCACTTAGAATTTGATTGCTGGAGACAAGAGTCACTTCACAGATAGAAGCTATAGTCAATTAATGATTAAATTCATAGAGAACGATTGTTTTACTCACCTCTTTTAGCCCATGATAGTTGTTCTTTTGCTTATTTCTATTTTTTAAGCCCTCTGACAGGCACTTGCCCATCACTAATTCCCATTAGGAGCACTGGTAGCAGTGCAGTTTTTCAAGACTTTTCAAGTCTCCTGGATTCTATGCATGACATATGGTTTCGGTAGGGAACTACTGATTGCATGGTGAAGCCTGTTATTTCTTGCACTTCTCACTGCTCTGCTCACAGCTTGCTGGCAGCTGAGCTGCGAATAGGATTTTAAGGTTCACCATGAGATCCAGGAGTCCTGAAACAACAACAGTAATAAAAGTGGGCTCTGGCTTTGTGCTGGAGGCAAGTTCTGCTTTCTGTATTCAGGACTTTTTGAAGAGGAGCACTGGAAGTCAAAGAGGCAGGAAATGAAAATGCTACACAGACCTTGCTTTCCACAAGGAAAACGCTTGCTCCTTTGAAATTGGAATTTTTTTTCTAGGTACTGATGTAAGCAAACTACAATACAGCTTTATTTCCTTTCCTGTGATGTGAAATGCCACAATCCCAGCCAAAGTTTTAAGAAATGCCATGACACACATAAAAACAGTCAATTATGTTGCTGAAATAATCCAGGCACATTTTTCTCTCCAAAAACACTGTGTTATATTTTACATGAAAAATTACTACAAATACATGTGCCAAAAGTCCTCCCCAGTGTGAACCCTGGGTCTTGTGACATCGGGGGATTAACACTTGTAAGCTTCAGTTCTAATTGGAATAAAATCAAATGCCTGCCTTTAAAAATCATTTCAAGAAAATCAGTGTACTTTTAACAACAAAGACAGGAATTCTTTATTTTTCCATGAACATGAGAAGTTTTATTTAAGTTTCTGTTTATGTCGGCTACATGAAATGATCTTACTTGTTTAAGATAGAACATTGACACTTAAAAACAACTCAAAAAAATCAAAAGCAGTAAATTCTTGATCATTGAACTTACAGCTAATGCAGAAAATGTCTAACTTCCAAATATGTGCTTTATAATTGAGGAGATGAGGGTGGGCTGACAAGCAACTTTATTAGCAGTTGCATGGCCAGGAGAAAAGGACCAAGTCACATGACTTAAGGGTACAGTATACCTTTGTTACTTACAAGGTGTATGATATGAGACATAATTCTTAGATTTTTTTGTAACATGTTTTTGTTGTTTTTTTTTTTTCATCCATAAATGGGCTTAAAGTTCTCAATTTCATCTTGGGAGGTGATTTTCTGTGGGACTCTCCTACTTCTGCACATCTTTAGAACAAATACACTTGAGTCTTTCATTCTGGATTATCTTTTTAAGAATGTTTGTATAGCAAACAGCATTGGAAGTTAAAAGCAGTGCCTTTCTCTGGAGCAGCAGAAAAAAATATTTGCTTTACAGGATAATAAAGACAATGTCTCTTTCTGGGGCAAAGGTTGGACGGGTTTGCTAATAGCTTCATTATAAAACTTTGTTGTATCTTAATATAGCCCACTGAGTGTGCAGGTCTCTGGCCCTTCCTGTATTTCTCTGTGGGAACTGGGGGCTCAAGGAACTGGTACAGATGATGTTGCTCTGGCAACTGCTATTGCTTTGACTAATACACTGTCTTTTGTCTCTGAGCCAAGAGTCTCATGTTTACGGCCAATACCCATAAAACTGTGAAAGGCTAACTTATTAGCTTGCAAGTAGAGTAAAATTTCAGACTCTTCACAGTTCTTGGCATTCATAGAGTTTATATGAGAATTAAAAGTGAAATTGTATGTAAAGATTTAATGATATGTCTTACAAATTATTATTCATCTAATCTCATTCATCATTACCACTATCAATATGGTAATAATAAATATGACTTCTACTTTGAGTACCTTCTTATGGGAAACAAATGAAATCAAAACATTGACAATTAATCACATTGGAAGTATTAAAGAAAAAATAGATTGAGCTTTATATTTACTCAAAAAATATTTACCTATCTTTCCTATAGGTTACCATATAAAGACAATGTAAGAAATTAAAAAAAAATATTTTAAAATATATTATCTTTAAAGATTCAACTTTCTAGTTTTAAAGACAAGAGTCAAACCTATGAGAAATGGCACACTGATATAAAATTTTGCATATAATAAAGAGGAAAGTCATAATTTTTTTTGAATTGCCAAATAAATAGTATACACTTATATATGCATATATAAAATAAATATCTAGGGATTTAGACAAAAGAGAAGTCTCCTCATGGGAGACATTTCCATATATCAGACATTTTACTTATTACCATAATCATAGTCATGAATGTTAAAAATCTATGATACTTGAACCCAAAGTCTTATGGGTCCTAAAATGGTGCCTGAAATTACGATACTCTTGATGGTGACTTATGAGCATAAATTTTCTCTCTCAGGAGGACATATTGTAATATATACAGAGTCAATAGATAAAAGAGTGATACAAGTAGAGAAGGTACAGAAAGGAAGAGATAAATCAATCAAGTGGATCAGAAGATCCAAATCTCAGATGAATGACGTTGAGAAAAAGGAAGTCAAGATTCAAGCAGAGAAAAAGCAAAATCCAGGCATCAGTGGCCCTGAAGGGGGGACACCTACTTCTCGGGAGATGAACCAACACAGTCACTGCTTTGTTCTTGAGCTACTTGCAGGCTGGGTGCTGCCCTTGCATCCTGGAATTCTCAGTTATCAGTGAGATCCAGTCTGAATGTTCTGGGATTTCTTCCTGCCCTCTTTACTACTCTCATCAAGCCCTCCTAATGCTGTTGTTGATTACAGCAGCCTGGATTGTAGTAGGTAGCAGTCTGAAACTGTCTAACCGTTGGGTACAGGGAATAGCAACCCCCCAGGAAGACTTCCTGGACAGGACATTGACATAAGCCCTGAACTTGGAAAGACCCATGGGGAACAGCTAGGAGACCGCTTGCCTGGAGCAGAGCTTAGGGGATGCAGGGTGAAGAGAGCCAATTCTGTGCTAAGTAATGGACATCCTTAGGAGCAACCCTAGGGATTCTGAACATTATTCAATTTATAGTGAAGAATGAGAGACATGCTCTGCTTGTTATGCAGAAAAAGGTGACAAGATCAAAGACTTTATCAAGAAGAATGATGGGAGCGCTAACAATGAGCAGTCTGTGAGTAAAAGTGATGGCTGTTTACAAGCTATGCTAGATGCTGAAGGGTAGACATGTGCTTCAGGTCCATTCCCTACTAAAAATGATGTCTTAGAACTGTTTTCCTCTCTACTTTCCACTCTCCTAAGCTTTATCCCTGTTTGTATTTCCCCTGCTATTCACTATTTAATACATGCTCCCAATTCCCACCCACCCTTCCATATGAATAAGGCATGTCCAGTTGGAGTTTCCTAGTGTTCATTTACATAACATTGGAAATTTTATATTTCATTTTCCTGGGCCTCTTAGCTTGAGTTCCTTTTTAATTTTACGTGCCCTTTGATCAGAGCTTCTGCTGTAAAATTTCCCCAGCTCCTTAATGTTTTACCTGGGCACTCTTTAAGAGAACCTACATGCCTCCATTATTACTTTGCTTTAAGAATGATTTCCTGTCTGTCTAGCCTACAACTCTATAAACCATTTTAGATTACAATTGTTTTTTAATCATCTATATATTTCTAGAGGCTGGCACTAGGCTTGCCACATTGTAGGTACTTAATAATTTTGGAATAAATGGATTAAACCTTTCACCTCTAGTTTATTATAAAATTTAAGATGTTCACATGTAATGGTCTATATAATGATTGGTAATTTGACATAATCAATAATCAGCGTCATTTCTGTTTCTCTTACATTAAATGAAATTGCCCTGGCTGGCATTGTCCCTTCTTGCTTTATATCTTCCCATGTGTCACTGTCTCATAGCAGCTGGAGCACTACAAGAGATTTATGTCTTTTCCAAAGGTACAAAAATTAATCTGATTTTAAATTATTTTTCCCTATAATATATAAGTTTCCATTTAATTTCTACTAAGAATCAATATTGATGTAAGTTACTTAGTAGTTTCACCTTTTAAAAAAGAGGCGATGTCACAGTCAGCCTCATAAAATTATGCCCCAGTGCTCATTAATATTAACCAAAAGCATTAAATGTGATTTTTACTTTAGGGTTTGGGAGAGTTTCGGAATAGGCAGGGAGAACAAATCCTTCTTTCCTAAGTTAAAATGCAATCACTCCCTCATCACCAGCATGTTTTGTGTGTCAGTTGTAATACACTTACTGTTCTGCCACTAATACACATTTACCAGGAGTGCTCAAGTGTTTACCCTTAAGGGCAGTGGCCTTAAATAAACCTTGGTAAGGCTGGAATGCTTTCAATGAGGGAATAAGGACACCTTGAAATCTCTTAATATGGAAAATTAGCCTGATCCTCACCGTTTGACAGGGTATACAGAAAATACAGAAGAATGAGACCCACCAAAGTGAGTAAGTCAGTTTCTGGGTACACAAGTAGGGACTTGAAGCATTCACAGTGTCATTCCTTTGTTCTGCATCTGTGACCCACATGTTCCTTTGCCTCGACTCAACTCAGAATATGACAAAAATTATGCCTCCTGGCATCATGACTAGTCACAACAATCAAAACAGGCACACAAATCTCTCAACATACTTGCCCCCACATCATCATGTGTAAAACCTCACTCAAAAAAAAAAAAAAAAAAAAATTAGGTATCTCCCTCTTTAACTCAAGGATCTAGGACACTCTATCACTGGACATGAATATGTCTGTAATGTGCTCATACGGTGGTGTATTATGTAAATCACTTACTATATTGCTTGATTTTAAAACATATGCTCAGATCTTCACATTTCTGAAATTGAAATTAATGTACTCATATACAATGTGGTAGCGTTTTTATCATTATGCTGTATTCTGCATTTGTTCTATGTGATTTAAAATGGTTTCTCTTGAAAATTTCTTACGAAGCGATGACTATTTACATAGTAGAATAAATTGTCAAATTTGTGATTTTTTTCTTTTTTTCAGGAGTAAATAGTATGCTATAATATTTCTTCATGAGTATATTTAAAAATACATGGTGATTTATATTAACTTAAAAGAAAATAACTTTATTACATTTAACTGTTCAGGATTATACAATAGGATTTATAATCTAGTTTGCCTCTAACAGATATAATTTCTCAAATAAACCATTGAAGAAACTGGTATCACAAGCTCTATCAACATAGATCAAAAGCAAAGGCATGTAGGTCATAGTTTACCTTCTGATAAAATCATATTATCTCTAGATTAAAAATAATCTAATATGCTGGGTGAACTGGCTGGCAACCTGTAGAAGACTGAAACTGGACCCACACCTTTCACCATTAACTAATATAGACTCTCTCTAGATTAAAAATTTAAATTTAAGACATGAAACTATAAAAATACTAAAAGAGAGTGCAGAGAAAACCCTTCAAGAAATCGGTCTGGGTGAGTATTCTATGAGGAGGACCCCCCCAGGCAATTGAAGCAGCTTCAAAAATACACTACTGGGACCTGATCAAACTAAAAAGCTTCTGCACAGCCAAGAAGACAGTAAGTAAAGCAAGCAGACAGCCCTCAGAATGGGAGAAGATATTTGCAGGTTATGCCTCCGACAAGGTTTAATAACCAGAATCCACAGAGAACTCAAACGTATAAGCAATAAAAGAACAAGTGATCCCATGGCAGGCTGGGCAAGGGATTTGAAGAGAAACTTCTCTGAAGAAGACAGGCACATGGCCTACAGACATATGAAAAAATGTTCATCATCTTTAATCATCAGAGAAATGCAAATCAAAACTACTTTGAGATATCATCTAACTCCAGTAAGATTAGCCCATATCACAAAATCCCAAGACCAGAGATGTTGGCATGGATGTGGAGAAAAGGGAACACTTCTACACTG
>CAUYPK010017185.1:0-17294 GCA_963574355.1 Loris lydekkerianus
AATCCTGTAATTCCTCTACTGGGCATATACCCAGAAGACCAAAAATCACATCATGACAAAGATATTTGTACCAGAATGTTTATTGCAACCCTATTCATAATTGCTAAGTCATGGAAAAAGCCCAAGTGCCCATCGATCCACAAATGGATTAATAAATTGTGGTATATGTACATCATGGAATATTATGCAGCCTTAAAGAAAGATGGAGACTTTACCTCTTTTATGTTTACATGGATGGAACTGGAACATATTCTTCTTAGTAAAGTATCTCAAGAATGGAAGAAAAAGTACCCAATGTACTCACCCCTACTATGAAACTAATTTAGGACTTTCACATGAAAGCTGTAACCCAGTTGTGACCTGAAAATGGGGGGAACGGGGAGAGGGAGGGGAGGGAGGGGGACTGGTGGGATCACACCTGCGGTACATCTTGCAAGGATATATGTGAAACTTAGTAAATGTAGAATGTAAATGTCTTGGCACAACAACTAGAAAAACACCAGGAAGGCTATGTAGACTGGTGTGATGAAAATGTGTCAAACGGTTTATGAAACTAGTGTATGATGCCCCATGATCATATCGATGTGCACAGCTATGATTTAATTAAAAAAAAAAAAAAAAAAAAGCATCTGTTGATCCACCAGCACCTCTGTGTACTGGCTGGGTGGAAAAGGCTCTGCCCTGCCACAACAGATGCCTGACTCCTCACCGTCAGGGAGTCACTCTGCCTCCCCACTGGGACAGCAAACAGGGCAGGAGGCCAGTCACACAGAGCTTCCCCCACCACTCTCCCAGTTACCCCCCAAACTTCACATACTGGAACATTGGGCAGTTCTCTCGGATGCCATGACCACTATCAAGCAAAGGCTCTTGGCTGTGGAGTTGTGCCAGTGCTCCCCAGGGTGGGAACTACTTCCCCTGGGCCTGCCAGCCCCCTAGTTTCACCGTCTTGAGAGATACCCATAGTGAACTCTGCGCAACACTCAGCTCCTTGTTGGCACTCTGCCTTCCTAAGCTCTTTTATTATTTGGGTGATATGGGTAGTACATATTTCTTTTATAGATGGACTATTTATATTCGCAGTGTCTTATGAAATCAGCTTAGGTATTTTATGTATTTCAAAAAATAACTATTCATTTCTGGCTTCCAGTTCAGCACACAAAGAGCTTAGAGGTCTTCACTACATCCTGACATCAAACAAAAAGCCAAACAAACTAAAAATCAACAAGTGATCCACCAGAAAAGAGAGATCACAGGAAAAAAGAGAGATCTTGTTCCCAAAATAGGAGCAACAGATAGGTGTAAGGAGAGTCGCACTTTACCCAAGCAGATATCTCCAGCACCAGGGAAGGAAATGGGAACTGTGGCTAAGAAGGTGCTGGAGGCTCAGTTGTGAGAGTCCAAGAGACAAACCAGCTGGGCTGGTCACAGGGGCCTCCTAGAGCTACCACAGCAAATAATGGGGAAAAAGCCCCTCATTCTTCAGCAGGAGGAAGAAAAAAGAACCATTTTGAAATACACCAATACTTCCCTTTTTTTTTTTTTTTGGCTGGGACCAGGTTCGAACCCACCACCTCCAGCATATGGGGCCAGTGCCCTACTCCGCTGAGCCACAGGCACCACCTAGCATTCTATTCTTCTTAATGATGTTTGCCCTCAGGAGAAACTATTTTACTAGAGCTACCCTGGCTGACAGTATTGAGGAAAAAATCCTACCAATATAGAATTCTGTACCCTGTGAAATTATCCTTCAAAAGTGAAGGAGAAAAGACTTTCTGAGACAAACAAAAATTATTGCCAATAGAGCTGAAAGAAAAGTTCTTCAGAAAAAAGGAAATTGATATTGTCAGAAACTCAAGTCTATGTAATAAAAGGAAGAACTGGAGAGAATGAATGTAATGGTAAAATGAAAACTTATTTTTCTTATTTTGTTTTTTTGGCTTTGAAGTTTGATATTTATTTTTAGCAGGAAGAATATGCTAATGGTGATGACATCATTAGAAGATACGCCCATATCCAATGCTTCCAATTTATGCTCTTTCTCTGCAAGGGCTTCCTTTTGACACGGAAGAAAATCTGCTAACATTCAAGTGAGTTGCTTCCTATCATCTATATCTGCCGCCAGTCTGCCATTGTAATCTGCCAGCAACACAGAAGCATCTTCTACCATTTTAGAAAGCCTTTCTCCAGATTCTTTATCTGTTATTTTATCTAGTAGGGATACTTCTTGGACTTCAACAGGCAAAGAAGCTATCCTGTGATGAACTGCTGTATGACCGGAAGCTGCATTTTCTAGATCTTGTAATGCTCTAACAAGATCTAGAGCAGGGGTCCTCAAACTACGGCCCGCGGGCCACATGCGGCGGTATGAATTGTATTTGTTCCCGTTTTGTTTTTTACTTCAAAATAAGATATGTGCCGTGTGCATAGGAATTTGTTCATAGTTTTTTTTTAAACTATAGTCCGGCCTTCCAACAGTCTGAGGGACAGTGAATTGGCGCCCTGTTTAAAAAGTTTGAGGATGCCTAATCTAGAGTCTGTGGTGGTTCACTTGGAGATCCCAGAGAGGAACAGTTTTCGTTTTCATCTACCTCTTATTGCCAAACAGAGCTTGCTTAAGTTGTTCTAACACATCATTTTCATAAACAGACCTTTCTTCCCAAACAGATAATACTCTTCCAAGATGCTTCTTACAACTTTCATCAGTTTCACTTGAAACATGCTTAAAAGCTCCACTATAACTGGTGCAAAATCTTTTGTAAACTCTGGCCCCTTCCTTTTGCCATTCTGAATGACATCATTGGCTAGGTACAGAAAAGTAAGCTTCTCATTTGGTTTGGCTTTCCGCAGCTCCCGCTTCCACACGGGCTGTAAGTGCTTGTGATGGTGGATGAGCCACAGGGACAAGGTCCGCACACTCTGCTGGGAATTGCTTAAATCAGACAGCTTCTTCTCCAACGCCACCTTGGGGTATTTTTCTTATTCTTAATTGATTCAACAGATAATATTAAACTAAATAATAGATGCTGGGCACAGTGGCTCATCCTGTAATCCTAGCACTCTGGAAAGCTAAGGTGGGTGGATTGCTTGAACTCAGGAGTTCCAGACCAGCCTGAGCTGACCCCGCCTCTGAAACTAGCCGGGCATTGTGGCAGGCACCTGTAGTCCCAGCTATTCAAGTGGCTGAGGCATGAGGACTGCTTGAGCCCAAGAGTTTGAGGGTGCTGTCAACTATGATGCCAAGGCATCTACACCGGGTAACAAAGTGAGGCTCTGTCTCATTAAAAAAAATCAAAGTCTGGCGCTCATAGCACAGTGGTTATGGCACCAGCCACATGAGCCGAGGCTGGAGGGTTCTAACCTGGCCCAGGCCAACTAAACAACAATGACAACTGTAACAAAAAATAGCCAGGTGTTGTGGTGGGCGCCTGCAATCCCAGCTAGTTGGGAGGCTGAGGCAAGAGAATTGCTTAAGCTAAAGAGTTTGAGGTTGCTGTGAGCTGTGACGTCACAGTACTCTACTGAGGGTGACAGATTCTGTCTCAAAAAAAAAAAAAAAAAAAAAACCAGAATCAAAATAATAGCAACAGCATATTTGATGACCATATATATACTGTGTATAGATGTATGTAGGATCAGAAATATCTTGTTATTTTAAGATACTTGGACTACCCATGACATGGTATAATGTATTTAAAAGTGAATTTAGATTAATTTTAAACATACACATTACAAACTCTAAGGCAATATTCACTGAAAAAGAATTTTTAAGAAGCATAAATTAGCCTGATCCGAATGCAGTGGCATTCACAACTAATTGATCACAACCAGTTACAGATTCCGTTTTTTCTTCTCCACTCCCATTGCTTCACTAGATTAGCCTTAAAAAATAAAAAAAATTGACATTCTAAGGAAGAAAAAAATAGAATCATATAAAATGCTCAGTTAAAACCACTGAGGCAACACCCGAATAGCTAAGGCAGTTTTTAGTAATAAAAACAAAGTCAGGGCATCAGCATACCATATTTTAAGCTGTACTACAAAGCCGTAGCGGTTAAGACAGCAAGGTACTGGCACAAAAATAAAGACATAGACACTTGGAATCAAATAGAAAACCAGGAAATGAAACTAACATCCTAAACCACCTAATCTTGGATAAACCAAACAAGAACATACACTGGGGAAAGACTACCTATTCAATGAATGGTGCTGGAAGAACTGGATGTCACATGTAAAAGACTGAAACTGAACCCACACCTTTCTCCACTCACAAAAATTGATTCAAGATGGATAAAGGACTTAAATTTAAGGCATGAAACAATAAAAGTCCTTAAAGAAAGGATAAGAAAAACACTGGAAGATATTGGCCTGGGGAAAGACCTCATGAAGAAGACTGCAGTGGCAATTGCAACAATAACAAAAATAAACAAATGGGACTTCATTAAACTGAAAAGCTTCTGTACAGCTAAGGAGACAACAACCAAAGCAAATAGACAACCTACAAAAATGGGAAAGGATATTTGCTTGATAACTATGATTTATAGAGAACTCAAATTAATCCAGATGAAAAAAGCCAACAATCCCATATATCAATGGGTAAGAGACATGAAGACAGATGAATGGCTAACAAACATATGAAAAAATGCTCATCATCTCTAATTATTAGAGAAATGCAAATCAAAACCACCCTGAGATACCACCTAACCCTAGCAAGAATGGTCCACATCACAAAATCTCAAAACTGCAGATGCTGGCATGGTTGTGGAGAGGAGGAAACACTTTTACACTGCTGGTGGCCACTTTTGCACTGCTGGTGCAAACTAATACAACCTTGTTGGAAGAAAGTATGGAGAACCCTCAAAGAACTCAAGCTAGACCTCCCGTTTGATTCTGCAATCCCATTACTGGGCATCTACCTAGAAGGAAAAAAAATCCTTCTATCATAAGGGGGGTCTAATCATGGGTCTGAGCCTGGACTGTGCAGTTCCTATATCAGAAAGGTCACTAGAAACAAGATTGCTGGGCATAGGAAAGCCAAGGCTGGTAGTAGACATGCAGAGAGTGTTGGGAAATGAAGTCCTGGTGTGGGCAGTGTCCATGTCAGGAGAACCAGGCAAAGGAGCCTCCAGGTCCAGGCCAGACTTTGGGGCTGCACATCTCTGGACATTTGGCTGGAGCACAGCACCACCAGATGTACCCATGCACAAGCACCACTGAGGGCATGATGTAGGACAAAGACAAAGCAAGACACATTCCTCTAGAAGCAGGAATATATACCTAGAGAGCTCTATCCACATGACCCTTCCAGAGCCTGCCTTGTCACCAATTTTCCAATCCTGTTCTTTCTGAATTGCTAACCAACCAGACCATTAGCAACTGCCCATGAATTAATGCAGATCCCTGCTCATAGCCACCTCTTGGCCCAAACGTAGTGAGTAAGTAATCCAGTGTATTGCTCAAAGTTCTGCCCACTGAGGGAGTGCTCTTCCCACTGTCCTTCAGGATGATCCTTGAGTAGGGCTGCAGTGCTGTGACTGCCCACCTCAGAGTGGTACCAGTACCTCCTGCAGACCCACCTGTAAAGCAGGCTCAAGCTTTTTTCTTCTGTGGTTTTAAGGTATATCCCAGGAGTTCACAGATATGCAGTAAGAGAAGGGAGGCAAGAAACAGGAGTTAGTGTCAAAGGAACCTGAGCCACCTTCTCATGCAATTTGCATCTTCAGATTTACCTCAGATCTGTCACACACATACCCAACTTCATGGCTGCATAGGTGAGACAGCACTTGGGCCACATTCCTTATGTCACCTGGTTAAGGCCCAACAGCAAGCCAGAAGCTCACAAAGACATGGCCTTACTCAAGAATCCCAGAGTTCTGTCCTATGAGTCTCTACTGGTGCATATGATGGTCCACACATTGTGCTCCAGACATTTTGGATATCAATGGACTCATAAGGGCAACGCAATACTCTGGCTTCTCTTCGGATCAAATAAATCTTTCATCTTTTAAGGGAAAAGTGGTGCAGCAGCTTGGACCACAACCTACACTGTCTCTGGTCACTGTCTCTGGGTGGTGGAAGTGGCATGTGGAAGTATGGTACATGTTCTACCAAAATCCCCAAAGTCAAACTAAAATGTTCTGCTTCTTTTTCATGGTAGGTGGTAAAAAACCACAGCAACTTGTCTTTCACTGGGAGGGGTATTTCAGCACATTCTAGCCCACTGAACCCCCCAAAACTTCAGTGAGGTGGGGGGCTCAAGTGCTTTCCTGGGCTGGTCACAGGCCTCAGTGCCTGCCCCTCCCCACCCCCCCAGTGCTGCATCCCACAAAAAAGAGCATTTGGACATTTCTGGAGGTCATCTAACTCTGACAGTCTTTGACCTCCTACCCAAGGGTGAAGGGAGAGAGGCCTTGGGGAGCAAATGGAAGGTGCCAAGGGTTTTTCCCTGAAAGCACCAAGTGTCCAGATTTTGTTAGAGTGGGAAGCTACTGGTAGGTGCTCCACGGGCCAAGAAAAGATTTCTGCAGACCAAGATCAGGACATAAAAGTATAAACTTTATCTTCTTAGAAGGAACTGAAAGAGAACGAGGAAATTAAGAGGAAAATAGAGCTGGGGAAGAAAGGAGAAATGCAGGCAGCAGCTCTTAAGGAACAAAAGAGAAGGAAGAGAAGGGACAGGCCTTTCCCAAGTGTTTCTGATGTATCTATCTGTCGTTGATTCTGCCCCGAGATGCGGGTCTGAAGCCGCAGTGCCCACCTTGACCAGTCTGGCTGGGCATCCCTTCCACCTGTCCCCAGCGCCACAGCTCGGGGTGACTGCCAGCTGGAGAACCAGGAGGAGGAGGCAGTCCGACTTTAGCCCTTCCTGGAACTGTGAGCTAGTCATTTTTCTGTCAAGACTGGTCGGACTTTCGGAGACAGCACTGTTAGTTCCACAGACGTCTGTGGGGTCCAAGGCAGGGGCTCCGGGGGCCCTCCCTGCGGTCGCCTGGCCCAGCCCGTCCGCTTGATCTGAATTCGCTAATCCAAGTCTCTCACCAGCCCCAAGGAAGCCTCAATATTCACGGAACAAACACGCACAGCCTCCACCGCACTTCGTTCCTGCCCAAAGGCCCCCTTCTCCCATCTTGGCTGCGAGGCAGTAAGAGGTGCCTGGGCCCCAGCTCCAGCCAGCGGATGCCGGCAAGGCGACAGAGGAGGTGACAGGGGACACAGGACATTCCGGCCCTGCCCAAGTTATTTGCGTGAGGGCAGGGACCATGCTGCTGCCCCAGCACGAGTGACCGCACTGCGCATCCTGATCCAGCTTCGCCTCTGCACCCTGCAGACCCCACGCTGCACCTTCGCCGGGACTTGTGGCCGGCCAGGCACCTGCCGAAGTCCAGTCTTCCCAAGGCCCTGTGGGCACTGCTGCTTCTCTTTGAGGAGCGAGGTTCGTGCTCCATGGGGCTGAGAACGCTGGAGACCCGGACGCTTGTTGGGCCTCAGATCACAAGCAAACCATTTGCTGGGCTACCCTTCCGCCCAGGTCCCCCTGCACCCAGTGGCTGCGGAAATTAAGAGACAGCTGATAAGGTCTTTACCAATAAATTATGAATTGGGCCAAAGAAACTGGGGTTATGATGGGTTTTAACTTTCCTCAGTCTTACAGTTTCAGGCGAGCAGAGTCCCTTCCTTAGAGATGACCCTCACAACATAGGTGCCATGTCCAAGACGTTGACATTCAGAAGTTTGCCTTTTCAATGTGAAGATTAATGCAGAATGTTCACAGAATGATACAAAGGAACATGGTTATTTATTCCCATTTCTCTTAAAAGATAAGCTATACACCACTGTTTCTTAAGTCAAAGGGAAGAATGTAACAGGAAAAAAAGTTTTAATTAATTTGTAATGTTATGAAGAAAACCATACTTTATGGAGTTTTCTAATGCTTGAAATACATGTTTTATGTCTTTGTAAAGTCATGTTAGTCATTCTTCACAGAAAAATAACTGCATGTCCCCTTCCTCAAATCACCAGAATGACAGAAAAGTTGCTTGTTTTTTGTTTTGTTTGTACTATATATCAGTAATATAAGACTTGAGTGCAAAGAATAAGAAAATAAGAAATGGCAAAGACTTTAATCCATCTGAATTGTTCTATGTCCATGAGATTTGTATCTGCACAGACATACACAGGGAAATGGGAAATTGTAGCTAAATGTACCTTTATATACAAAATATTCACTACAACATTTTACAAAATATTTGTGTTGATATATAAAGGTATCAGATATAACTGAGTATGTTAATTTTTCTATGTATGGAGACTTTTGGGACACCCTGTATTTCTGTGGATACAAATCTCATTGATATATCAGATTTTTAGGATTAAAGAGCAAAACAAAGTACACTGATTAATAGGATGGCTTTAGCAAAAAGCAGAACAATATAAAAATCTTCAATCCCATTTCTTTTGTGAGATCAGAAATAAGTAAAATTTTAAAGATTTTATTCTAAGGTCAGGTGCTGTGGCTCACATCTGTAATCCTAACACTCTGGGAGGCTGAGGCAGGAGGACTACTTGAGCTCAGGATGTTCAAGACCTGCCTGAGTAAAAGCCAAGATTCTCTACTAAAAATAGAAAAACTAGCTGTCTTGTCGTGGGTGTCTGTAGTCCCAGCTACTAGGGCGGCTGAGGCAAGAGGATTTCTTGAGCCCAGAAGTTTGAGATTGCTGCAAGCTATGATGCCACAACACTCTACCCAGGGTGACAAAGTGAGACTCTGTATATATATATATATATTTAATATCATATATATATAATTTCAAATTATTTTAAAATGTGATAGATTCAACATGGAAATAATTTTTCAACAGTATTTAATTATTTGATTTCATTTAATTTTGACAGTGCAAAGGTTCTTGTTCCATGATTAGAACAGCCTGGGACTGACTGATGATTTCTCAGTTTGGCGACTGGGAAGCGTGCTTGTGGGGAGGTGGCAGGAAGCGCCTCATGTTGAGATCTGCAGACATAGTTCCTGCCTGTGCAGGTCATTGGTGAGTGAGCACCAGGCGTGCTCGGCTAACACACAGCAGCCCCTGCATGGATGCTCACCAGCTGGCACCCAGCACTGCTGAACTCTTGTCTGTCCCAGCCTTAGGACCACTCTGGTTTAACCATTTGACTAAGGTTTCTATTTCTAGTAGATCAAGTACCTTTCATTGCTTTTTTTTTTTTAATGGTGGCAATTCCACGTTTATTTTTCCAGATGAATTTTATATTTTGTCATGTTTTTCACCCATCCAAAAAAAATTCCATTTATCTTTATTTTAAATGACTTAAATTTATATATTAATTCAAACAAAAACAACTTTCCACATTTTATATTCCTTACAATCTTCTGGGACTGTAGTTTTCTTCCTAAACTTTTTATTTTTCTGTCACCCTGGGTACAGTACTGTGGAGTCATAGCTCACAGCAACCTCAAGTCTCAGCTCAAGCAATCCACCTGCCTCAGCCTCCCAGAGTGCTAGGATTACAGGTGTGAGCCACTGCCCCTGGCCTCTTCCTAAACTTTTTCTTAGCTAATTCGTCATTGCTAAATAGGATATTTTGTACTATACTTTCTATTTGTTGATTAATATGGGAATGTGTATATTGTGTATTCGTATTTTGCT
The DNA here is from genome assembly GCA_963574355.1 of Loris lydekkerianus. Classification (NCBI taxonomy): domain Eukaryota; kingdom Metazoa; phylum Chordata; class Mammalia; order Primates; family Lorisidae; genus Loris; species Loris lydekkerianus. Next base: position 9,663 of record CAUYPK010017185.1, read on the forward strand.
CTACTCACCTTAGTGCTTTCCAGTTAACTCTCAATGGTCTGCAGATACTTTGCTGCCTGCACTCCATCACTTAATATTGGAGCCCTGCAGAGCAGAGAGGCGCTTAACCCTGAATTCCCTCCCTTTCTGCCACTGTACAGCTGTATTTTCCTATTAGCCGCATACTAACCTGAAGCCAGAGGGCATGAGACCCCCACCCCCACCCCAGACTGGAAGGGGGCAAGAAGGGAGGACCTAAGAGACAGAAGAGACTCCAGAATTGTCACACCTCTGCAAATTCTCAGAATGCCCCAGTCCACACCCACCTGCTATAAGCCTGAAGAGAAACAAGCCAAGGCCAGCCCCCTCATCAGGGCTGGAGTGTGGGAGGACAGCACAGTTCCATGTTCCTTGTGCAAACCAGGCTTCTTTCCTCTATGGGCCCAAGGATGTCCATACAGAAGGCCGTGGTGGCCCTTAGTGATGGTTTCCAACAGTATTCCGGGAGGGTGACAGACTCAAGTTGGAATTCAAGGACCTCACCAACCACAAGCTCTCTGGGTTTTAGAACTGAGTGTGCTTTTTAAAATCAATGGCTTATTTGTTCCCATTCCTCCTTACAGAGCCACCTGCATACCCGACCTGAGCTGTCCTGCATGTGACTCCAGTTTTGTTTGGGGGGGACTCCTAGATAGCTTCTGAAAATAGTTGAATGACTAAATGATGGTTATAGAGGTGGTTTGGATGGGCCTGTTGTTTTCATTTCCTTTTCAACTGTCTTGTATCTAGTAGGCCCATAGAGGAAAAATTGTCTCAAAGGCAAAAGTAAAGGAATGCTGACCTTTATCCAAAAATCTAAGGATTTACAATGATAATGATAGCAGAATATGATGAAAAAATGCTCATGACTTACCATGGGCCAAAGTGAACATGTAAGGAAACAGTTAAAAGTTAAGCTTTGGGAATATTTTTGGGAAAAAGATACTTTTGGCTTTAACTAAGTGTTTGGCATTTATGTGGAGACAGAGATGCCAGACATATACTCTAAATCAGTGGTTCTCAACCTTCCTAATGCCGTGGCCCTTTAATACAGTTTCTGTGGGTTGCCACCCAGAAGTTGTAAACTGCTGCTCTAGATGGTCACTGGACACTCAGTGGTCCACACTGCAGGGACACAGGCCCTGCAGACCCAGTCTGTGTCCTGGGGGCACTCAGGCTGGCATATCAACAACTGACTTGGACGCTTGACTGAGGGCATAGTGGAAGTCTGTGCACACCCTGTAAGCCTGGGGGCCTCACAGGACACCAGCCAGGTGCTGTCTTTGGTCAGGGCCCTGGTGAGCCCTTGCGTGCTCCAGAAAGATCCTGCTCTAGCCTGAGGTGGAAGCATGTCCATACGCCTGCATTAAGGATATACTTCCTGACTCTGTCTGGCTGCCCTTAGGTCTGACCCCCACTGCTTTGCCCTCCAGCCTCATGCCCCTGTGGAAGTGAACCCAAGTGTCCTGGTGCTCCCTCAGTGCTCAGAACCAAGGCTGGCCGACAGCATGCCGTAAACCGGTGGTACACACATGAGATGTGCCTCCTGGGCCAGATGTGACCACTCACATAGAGGAGAAACAGCCAGTGAACTAGCACACTAGTATTCGATCACATGCTGAGTCTGGGTAAATGCCAAGGCAGAACCCTGCTGTATGGGGCTGAGGCTAGGGAACCACCCTCCTGAGCAGGCCTAGCCCCTAGCTTCAGGATGGCAAGTCCTGGGTCTCAGAGTGAGGTGGTAAACATGGTCTAGAGGGCTGGCCAGGGCTCTGTACCTATTCCCACCCAGACACTCTGTCACACCACCAAGCAAAGCACACAGGCCTGAAGCTCACTGGGAGTACCCCAAGTCTGCCTCTGGATTGGCTTTCTCAGGCATTTGAGTTCTCAGAGCAACTGCTGCCCCACCCATGATTAGAAGTCTCATCTCACCAATTCTGCCTTTGACCTGATAATTTAAAGTTTCAGTTTCTTCTTCTGTAAAATGGATGAAATAATAGTGTTTGAGTGCTTAACACACAGTGAAACTCAAAAAATAGTAGTTACTAATTACTGATCTCAAAATATCGAAAAGGTTTAGCATGTGAGACCCATACTTTATAAATGAAAAATAATTCATAGCAAATCAGGGCATCAGGAGCATTTGCTGCCTTTGCTTTACCAAGGACACTTCAGGTCAGAAGCAGGTCTGTCATATGGCTTAAGTTACTGTCCTGCTCCCACCCATTCTTCACAGATGTTCTTAGACTCCGCTAACCCTATCCTGATGTTGCAGTGCGTCTCATCCTTGAGGCAGCTAATGTACCTTTGACCTCTCTAGCCAGGGAGCTCTGTCTGGGGAGTTGTCATTCTAAACAGTCTGCATTTATGCTCTTCTTGTGTTCAACACCCACATTCTTCCCACCATGTTTGCAGCCCTGCCCTGTGTTTGTTTCTGAAACTTTGTACATTATTTAATACGTGGGTCATTACAAAAGTTTTGAAATACACAAAAATCAAGAAAGGTAAAATCTGTTCAGACAGAAACAAATGAAGCCCTCCCAGCAACAATGATAAACTGAGGAAATTAAAACTTGCATGGGTGAATCAGGAAGGAAAGTGTCTGCAGCTATGTTTCTTAGAAGTGAAATAATGGACGTAACACTCAGTCTCAATGCTTTTGTAGGTAACCACATCATTTGCTTTGCTTTAGACAGAACTTTCAGGAAAGTCTTTCGGTACCTGGAGAGTAGCTCAATTGGGAAAAGGAACATAAGGCTTGGATGTGTTCCCAAGTGTTATTTCAGCAACATGGGAAACCTTGAAAACATTAAATTTCATTGGAGCATTCCTATAGGGGATTCCACACAGAGAAACACATGAAAAGCTTAGGAGGGCCAAAGTTCATTTTTATTTCAAAATACTTGCTCAGATTTAGGATAGCAACCTACATTTTCACATCTTGGTTGTTCTATTCAGGCTTTCCAAGTCACCCACGTCCAGGCACAGACCTTGAGGTGTCTGCCTGCCAGCAGTCCCCTGGCCACAGGATTCTTCCTTATCTTGCACTTTATATCCAAGGTTATTTCTCAAATCTTACAGTATTTCTGATATGCGTGAAAACTTTTCATCCAACTTTTCACATTTTGATGGCTCTAAAGTCCATTTAAAAAGAAGCCAAGCAATTTCTCTTATCTCTCTTAGGAACTCAAGAGAGAAGGAGGTTGTGGACAAAGTCATGGAAACACTGGACAACGACAGAGATGGTGAATGTGACTTCCAGAAGTTCATGGCTTTCGTTGCCACAGTTACCACTCCCTGCTCCAAGCTATTTGAACAAAAATGAGATGGAGAAAGCAGCCAGGTGCTCCTGTAACAGAGAAAGTCACCGAAAGAGGCAGAGAGCAGAAGTGAGCAGGAGCATGCAGGTTTGTAGGAGCTGAACTGGTCATGTGGTAGCTATTGAGGAAGTTTGATTTGCTTTGTGAACGAAAACCTGGCAACCTCTTCCTGAGGGCTGTTTCATATGGCCTGCACCATTATTTCTGCTATATTAGACCAGTAAGCTGGCTGGTCCCAGGGACTTTGGTATAACCATTTAGGAAAGTCATTCTCAGTCATAAATGTGCTGTATGACCACTATGGCTGTGTAGAGCCCTAGAGAAAGCAAAGCTGACTACCAAAAATTACCTTGGGGTGTCCTTAACTCTTTCACTGCATTTTAACATGCAAAGCCTTATCCATCATCATTCCAAAAGGCCGTGCTTCTTGAAATCTGCTCATCAGCACAAATAAAGCCTGACTGTTCAGTACCACCTACCCAAGAACTGGGTCACATTTAGGTCCCTGTTCCAGGGATGACCTGTGATGACCAAGTAAATTAGACAGTTCTAAATGGAATGATGTGTCTCATAAACCACAAGTCCTGATACTTTAACCCCAATGGATGGGAATGCTCCTGCTGGGGATGATCCTGGGGTATGGGGCCAGGGTTCCAGCTCTGACCTGGGGTGACTGTGGGGGGCAAGGTGGGCCTGCCTGCCCCTGAGCTGCAGACCACTGAGTGCCACCCCAGCCCAGATTGGCCCACTGAGGAGGCCAAAGCTGCCTTTGATGCTTCTGTGTTTAATAAACCAACAAGCTGCAAATATGAAAAACCACTCCCAGGAAACTCCAATTAATTGTACCTGCCCTCTTCCCATAAAGAGCACAAATTATGGTCATCTTCAGAGTACTGCCCATGGCCATCTGGTGACTATAGTGATATTTAGCAATGAGGTATATAGCAGTTTTAGTTGGAGAGTTTATGCACTTGTCAGACCTTGTATAGCTATAGCTCTGATGGCCATTCTAGAAAGAGTCCCAAAATTGCTCTGAAGGGTGGACTAGGTGCTGGAATCAATGCATAGCTTCCCAAGGGGAGTATCTCAGAGGTGATATAGTGACATTCATCAATGAGGTATGTAGCACTTTTTCTAGGACAAGTTCACAAACTTAATTGGCATATCTTATACATTGGATTTCTTTTTACACACAGGTTCGTACTATAATTTCAAGTTCCAAATTGTTTCCAAGTGACTTTGAAATGGAGTTTACTTATATTGCAACAAGACTCAGAAATAGCAAGCAATACAGGGGATCTTCAACACAGAAATGCCAGGGCCTGTCACACAGACGGGAACCCAAAGAGGACGAATGCCATCTCAAATGCCCTGCCACTGGGCTGGAAGGCTCACAAATGTGAATCCACAGGGGATAAATGCCGCCACACATAGCTGGAAGCTCTAAAACCTTCCTCCAATAGGTGGCCTAATCCCCCCATTCTGTGGGCCTCAAACAGGTGTCCTAATCCTGTTCCCTGGCAAACCTTTCCAAATGGTGGCCTAGACCCTCTGGGAACCACAAATGAGCTGCAAATTCAAACCAGCTTCCCTAGTTTCACTCAATCTCATGACCTCCACCCCAAAAGGTACCCCAAAAGAAACACAACTGACAATAAGGTCTGAAAAACCGCCACATGGGCAGAATCGGCATCTCAGCATACACACTGGGAAATTTACCCAAGAAGATGCGTAGTTGTCTGGACACTTTTCAAACCCATTTCCTTCTCCAACTCAGTTTAGGTTGCAGGGAATGCATCTACTTTGAGGAGACAGATGGGGGTTCCCCCAGGCTCCAGCAGCTACTGTGGCCATCCCTTGCTCCTTTACCTCAAAAAGTTGCCCTGACTCACAAAAACCTATGGCTTTGACCCAGGGCTGCTCCCTGCCTCTTCTGGCAATAGAGGCTGCCACGCCACCGGGGAGCCAGTGGGCCCACCAGGGATGCCAAATTCTGTTTCTGAAATTTCATCATTTGTTCCTGTGGCTGTATCTGAAGAAGGAAGGTAAGTTGTTTGAGGAGAAGGAAAAGAGGTTTATCAACTTGCCAGCAAATGAGGAGATTGACAGGCTCCCCTCTCAAAGCACCAGCATGTTTTCTTTCTATTGGTATCTCATTCTCTCCATACGCTGGCCTCTAACTTTCCCACAGCCCCCAGCTCCCTGAGCAGCCATTTTAGTCTCTGTGGAGTAGATCTGCCATCAGGTCTGTTTCAGGGACAGTTTCAATTGATTTTTCCTTTGAAGGAAACACAGTTCACTCTTCCTTTGTATGCCTGGTGGTGTTTTTGTTGAAAAAAATGGGCATTTAAATCTAATCATTTGACTCTGGAAATCTGATTCTCCTCATTCCCAAGGATTTGCTGATTTAATGTTTTTGTCTATTGTTTCTGTTTTGATTGTTGTAGGCTGTGTATCTTCTTAGGTCTTTTCAGAGCCTGGGCTTGCAGTATCACTTTCTAATTTTCTTCACATGCAAGTGCTTTTCAATGTCCTAGTCTTTAATGTCTGGCTCCCAAGGGAGGAACCAGAAAAGACAGAGAGGAGCTCACAGAAATGAGAGGATATGCCACAAGGGCCCACAGCCTCTTTGCCCCTTTGAAATCAGAAGCAGCAATCAGGACAGAGATCCCTGGGACTTGGAAGGCCCATGCTGCCCGTGCTGGCTCCACGGCACTGTTTCTGATACACGAGTACAGCTGCCTAGGGGTGGGGCAGCTGCTACTGTTCTAAGAGCTGAAATCGACCCAAACCCAAATTTACATCCCAGCCTTTCACTGGAAGCTGCAAGCCATCAACAGAGTTCCAAAACAGCTATATCCAACCACCTGATTCTACCAATGCAATTAGTAGTGGGGAGACAGCTTCCTGGTGCTTTCTGCTCTGTCATCCCTACATTTTAATATAAAATGTTTCACGTACCTTCCTCTGTCACAGCATCACAACCAACAGGTGGTTCAGCCCTGCTGCTCTTCACCTGGAGCCATTGCCAGGCAGTGACACATCTGTGCTCTTTCTTCCCCTCAAAGCTTGATTTGGTCCCTAGGGTTTATTTTTCAACGTCTGACTTTTATGGGGCATCTGTAGTGAACATTCATGATTTTTGGCCTTTTCAATTCCTGTTAAGAGTCTGGAGAATCATTCACTATACACTTAATAGGCACTTAAAACAAATAACAACCTTTCACTTCCTCTCACCTTGCACTGTCCTCAGCGAACTCTACAATGTCCTTACAAAATATCCTGTTTCTCTCCTTAACGCAAAGACAGGGCTGAATTCAAGGAGCCCATGGTGAGGGTGAGGATGAGGCTGAGGCTGAAGAGCAAGGCTTTCAGACTAGCCACAGGGAGGAGGGAGGACACCACCCACTTGGATATGTTGAAGTCGTTCCCCTTCAATACATGATTTTAAAATTAAGAAGCAAATGGCTTGGCGCCCCTAGCTCAGTGAGTAGGGTGCTAGCTATGTAAACTGAGGCTGGCACGTTCGAGCCCAGTTCAGGGCTGCTAAACAACAATGACAACAGGAACCAAAAAATAGCTGGGCATTGTGGCAGATGCCTATAGTCCCAGGTAGTTGGGGGCTGAGGCAAGAGAATCACTTAAGCCCAAGAGTTTGAGGTTGCTGTGAGCTGTGATGTCACAGAGCTCTACAGAGGGCAGCATAGTGAGACTGTCTCAAAAAATAAATAAATAAAAATAAAATAAAGCAAAAATGTTAAAACAATTGGTTTTGAAATTTTGCATGTAGTTCCTTTTTAATTTCCCATTGCTGAAACCAAACATCATACAAAAGGCTGAATGCCACTGCCACATACCACCTTATGACACTGTTTTTTTTTTTTTTAAATATATCTAACTTATAGAGAAGTACTGGGTGGCCCAGTGGCTCACACCTGGGATTCCAACACTCTGGGATGCCAAGGTGGGGGGGGAGGGATATGGATCCTTGAGCTCAGAAGTTAGAGACCAGCCTGAGTAGGAGCAAGATCTCTGTCTCTACTAAAAATAGGAGAACTAGCTGGGCACTGTGGCAGCCACCTATAGTCCCAATTATTCGGGAGGCTGAGGCAGGAGGATCATGAGGCTGCTGTGAGCAATGATGCCACAGCTCTCTAGACTGCGCAACAGAACCAGAGACTCTGTCTCCTGCCCCCCCCCCCCCCAAAAAAAAAAAAAAAAAAAAAAAAAGTGCGGTAGTTTTTTACGAAAAAAAAAAGACACCCAAATTATAATAATTTGTTTGGGTGCG
>CAUYPK010017186.1:0-16302 GCA_963574355.1 Loris lydekkerianus
ATACAGATAATGAGGAGGAGGAATCCACTTTTGAAGGATTTGAACCTTTGTGATTTAGCTTGATTACCTGTTAAGCTACGGTTTTCTGCACTTTATTTAAAGTTTTAAAGTTGTTGTTGCTAGTTTACAGTTTTTCTTTAGCAAAGAAAAACTACTGATTCCTCAATTATTGTAATTGTTTTGGGTATATATTTTTATTTTTGAAATTTACCAGTGGCTGCTGCATTTTCCACCTCGGCTTATACTCGAGTCACTAAGTTTTCCCGGTTTTGGGATAAAATTAAGGGGGTCGGCTTATACTCAGGTCAGCTTATACTTGAGTATATACGGTACATGTTTGTTCATCTTTTATATTTTATTTAAAAAATTAATTAAAAATACCAAAATATAAGTTTCAACAAAATAATCTTCCCAGATGGACCATCACAATAAGAACATTCATAAGCCATGGGGCTATATTAACAGTTGCTAACGCTCCAGAGTAAGTTCTAACTTTTCAGCCTGACTGGTGCCACTGCCCCACGAGGCTGGTTGGAGACAGTTCATGAGGGTCAAGTACGCCAGTCTGTTATCAACTTTTGACGGTGCACCGTTTAAAGTGGAATTTGTGAATAGTTGCACAGCTCAACAATATTTTTTACTTCTGTCTGCTGAATAGTCCAGCATGTCGAAGACAAACAACAAAATTCTGAAGAAAACTGATTTTTCGATGGTTGTAAATTGCAATATTATCTTGTTTCTGCTAAAGATACGATTTGCTTGCTTTGTGATACTGCAACATTGACATAAAGTAATTCAATGCTCATCACCATTATGACACTCAGAAGGACCACACATGTTTCAAATTAGCGGGAGAGGTAGAAAGGTTGTATTGCAGAAATTAGAAAAATGAAAACCAAAAGCAAAGGCAATTCTTTTCAGCAGCAATAAGACCTGGACATGATGCCATGGAGGCAACTTATAAAGTTGCTTATACACTTGGGGGGGCGGGAGGAAGGGAAGTCATTCAGTGAGGTAGAAATTGCGGAAGAATGAGTGCACTGTCAAAGTTGTAGGATGCTTGGATCCTAATAACATGTCAAAGTACAAACAACTGCCTCTTTCAAGGAGAACCGTAACTCTTCAGCAGCACAAATTAGGCATCAACCTAACAGAGCAACTTCATACAACACTTCAAAAGGAAATACGTATTATTCGATTGCTCTGGATGAACCAACTGATACTGCTGACTCAGCACAGGTTTTATATTTCATTTGGGTCCTTAGAGAAGATTTTCTTTGCTAAGAAGAGTGACTCGCTTTGAGCACTCTTGTGAAGAGAACACAGGGATAGATGTCTTCAACAACTTTCAAGATGAATGCTGTGAAGTTGGACTGAATTTGTAAATTTAGTGAGTATGTACAGATAGTGCACCTTCCATTACAGAAAAATATGAAGGGTTTACAGCACAGATAAATTATTAGCAGAACCAGATGCTCTCATTTCTTTTAATTGTATGTATTATGCATCACCAAAATCCTATTTTAAGTGACACTTTATAAGTATTGTTAGCTATATTTGTGCAAATGCAACGTGGCAACATCAGTTTCATAACATGTCAAAGTTGAATAATGAGGTGTTCAGTGTGGATTTGTTGTATCATTCTAAAATGCATTGGCTATCGCAGGGACTGGTGTTAGTCAAAATTTTCTCTGTGAGGACAGAAAGTTCACAAATTTTATGAAGAACAGAATTAACAGTGTGAGTTAATAACATAAATGATTTCTATAGGAAGGCGGTATTTCTGTGTGATATGTCAAATCAATGAGTTGAATATTGCTTTGCAAAGTAGAACCGTCTACATATGATATGTGACAAACAAAACAGAAGCATTTAGAAAAAAGCTTCTTTCTCAAAACATTTGTTAAAAAAAAATGTCAGATGAACGTTTTCCTGTTATCAAAGGTCATCGATGAGCAGGGTGATACATAGAAATCATGTGGAGAATAGGCAGCTATTGCAGACCTACCAACTGGAGAATACAGTGAAAGTTTTACTGACTTTGAGAATCATGGCTTCACACTCAAAGTAGCATTTCACCCTCAGTTGATATCACCAAGGCACCTAAAGTACTACAGATGGAATTGACTGAGCTCTTAGGTGACATTTTAAGGTCATTGTCTGATGATGCTAAGAAAGATCTAATTGAAAGATGGAAAAATGCAGTAAAATACCCACACCTTGGGCAACATGTCCGAAAAATGCTTTCTTACTTTTCAACCATTTATTGTTGCAAATTTATATTCTCCTACATAACCCAAATCAAGATGTCCTTACAGTCACAAATGACTGATGTCCATCTAGAACAGTGGGTTCTCAGCCTATGGGTTGCGACCCACAGGAACTGTATTAAAGGGTTGTGGCATTAGGAAGGTTGAGAACCACTGATCTAGAGGATCAAACAAAATTGTGGACCTCCATGCTGCAACCAAATATTCGAATGCTTTTCAACAAAAAGCAGACACAAAGTCATTACAAAGTTAACTTTAAAATTTACAAATAGTTTTCACTTTTTGAAATTATTAAGTATATAGTCATTGGATTCTTACAAAATAATGTACACTTGAAAATATATTTAATTGAAGTTTCTTGAATGCTGTCATAGTTGATTACAGCTAAGTTAATGAGGATATCCAGCATGAAAGTGCTTCCCACCCTGTCATAGTCACAGCTAATCTTCCTGCCCCTCAGTGCTCAGCAGATATTAATATGTGGTACAGTCAGGATGATGGATGTTGGATGGAAGGGGCAAGTACAGAGGCCTTGAGAGCTCTGGGTCTGAGGCAGCATGGAGAACCTTGGGAAATAGTGACATATATGCTATCAATGCAGTAAAGATTTATTGATTACCACTGTGGAAAACTCTGCCTACTACAATTCAACTTAGGACTGATTTTCAGTTTCTTCTCATTTCCGTGTTCACAGGAGCTGAAAGTGTGTTCCAGGAGCGAGAGGATCACAGAGATAAAAGAACTAATGACAGGCGTAGGAGGGTTTTCTTTTAATTATGAAATATTTAAAATATACCAAAATAAGAAAAGGGAGGTCCAGTTATAATCGTTGTCCAGGTTTAACAGTCACCATCCTGCACAATTTGCCGCATCTCTGTCCTCTCTGAGAATTCCACTATTTCATGTGTGACTAAAGCCTGACTTTATATTACGACAAAAATACAAGGCACGTCCAGCCCACTCCTCTGCCCTTGCCTGAAGTTGGTGTCATTCCCAAACACTTTAAAATTGTTATGTCTACATAACAAATGACCTCTGTTTATGGCTTGTCTTTCTGCTTTAAATATGGGGCTATCATTGAACAGTTTTTATTTTAACTTATTCAATTGTGTTCATCTTTTTTAGATGTACTTTGTTGTTGTTTTGTTGGGGCTCGGTTTGAACCCGCCACCTCTGGTATATGGGGCTGGCACCCTACTCCTTTGAGCCACAGGTAGCATCCAGTACTTTGTGTTTTAAGAAAACGTTACCTCTAAGTCATAAGATGTTGCTTTGTTGGCTTTGAATAGGTCAAGTTTTGCCTTTATTTTTATAGCTTCAGATCTTCTAGAATTTAGTTTTGCTTGAATTTTGAAGAAAAATTCAATTTTTTTAACATAGCCCATTTCCCCAACATCGTTTAGTGATTGCTTGTTCCTTTTCCCACCAACTTCTAATCCTTTGTTGTATTTGATGGTTCCCCTACTTGCGAAGATCTATTACTAAATATCATTTTCTCCAGTATCTCTGCCAGTATCATATTGTTTTGGTTATTGTGGTTTTTTCATAAATATTTATATCTGGTAAGGTAAATCTCCCTTCCCTTCCATTAGATCAGTTACTGCTGCCTCTTCAGTCTTGTAAAATTTTGTGATCAACATCTTGATTTGCACAAAAATTCATTGTAGAGATTTAAAATTTGAATCATACAGATTTTCATATTAATGTCCAGTAAATAGCACCCACCTGATTGTCTTTCCTGATGCCAACATGACTTATCTTTCCATTTAGATCCCTTTTTTGTGTTTTCAGTAAAGTTTTACAGTTTCCTCTGTAAAGATATCAACAGATACATGCGATTTGAATGATTTATGACTAAGTGCCTTGTATTTTTGTCATATTATAAATGGTGTTTACTGTTTCTAAATTGTTACAGGTTTATGGCAATAACTGAATCTTTATCGATACAATAAACCAAATCCATGATGGACTCGTAATTCCTTGGTAACTTCTCATGGATTTTTTAAAGTATCTTTGTATATAACATATCCTTCTTTCCTGTATCTTGATATTTTGTATGTGTTTTTGTTGAATTATTTATTTTTCTGGGACCTCCAGTATCATTTCTCTATGGTATTCCGAGTGATTGGTCAGATTTTTAGTTTTCTAATTATTTGCATATTTTTCCACTTTGTTCATTGTGTGTATAATCTATTTCATTATTTCATTCTCTTTCACATTGGTCTTTTCTTCCATAATGTATTGGATTAGATTAGGCTACGTGATGCTGCAATAATAAACTACCCCAAAGACATGAATATAAGCTGATCAAACCATCATTTTCTTTCTTTATAGTCTGAGATATGTGGCTTCTCAATTGTCATAGCAGGGGAAGAAATTATGTATTAAGGACTGAATATTTGTTCTCCCCTACGAGAAGGGTCTGTAACGAAAAATACAGGTTATAGACACCTTCATGGGAATAGATGCCTCCTTTGATATGAATGAGTGATACACATTCCTTTTCATAACACACTACTGGCCAGAGCGAGTCCCATTCTTCCATCCATCTATAACGTGGCTAATGTGATAATATTTGCAGAGCAGGCCTTCAGAGGGTAATTAGAGTTAGATGAGGTCATGATGGTGGGGTCCTGGTGATGGAATTTGTGACCTTATAAGAGGGGACACCAGACAGCTTGCTTTCTCTCTCCACCATGTGAGGACACAGTGAGAAGGTGGCCATCCACACGCCAGGAAAATACTCAGAAAGCTTATCTCGATGTTGGACTGCCCACCTCAGCATTGGGAGAATATAGATGTCTGTTGTCTAAGCCGCCTGGTCTGTGGCATTTGTTATGGCCCCTGAGCTGGCTAATACAGCATGAAAAGTCCTGCAGCAATTTTCAAGCGCTTTTGTCTATGAGTGATACACATTCCTTATCCTAACAGATGACCAGCCAGAGAGAGTCCCATGTTTCAATATCCGTCTATAATGTGGCTAGACAATATATTCTTCCTGGGGATGAGGAAGAGCAGAACTTTGGTATATAATTCCCAAAGTCAACTACATGTTTTGTTCTTTATATAAAACAGAATTCATAAGCAAAAATAATTTATACTTACTCTTTCAAATTCAAAATTTCAAGCTAATTATCTTCAGTTTTGAAGGGATTATCTTATCCTTTCTTTCTCTGGCTAATAATTCTTACTCCATAATCATTGACTTCTTTACATTTTAAACTTTTTAGTATAACCTGACTTTAGCTGTTTTTATTCCTACTTAATGGAATGCTGTTAGGTCTTGTTTTCCAGAGTGTATCCCTAGAATATTTTGTTGGTTTTGTTTTTTTTCCTTCCTCTATACACTCCAAGAATATTACTGGCCAGTAATCATTTTCGTGCTAATTGATTGGGGTATGGTTCCCTAAGCCCCATGACGAAGTAAAATTCAGATTCCAAATATATGAGACAGGCCTGGTGTTCTGAATTTTTCAGGAAGAACTTTTTCCTGATTCAGGGTTCAGGTGGAAGCAGGCAACCATCTTTGCTATTTTCCTCTTCTTATAGGGACATACCTTTTCATCCCCCTAAAGTGACATCTTTGAGTGTCTCCGTTTTATATAGAAGTCTTGGTTCCAACTCTCTCACTTTTCTTCTGTGGTGATTAGACCCAAGCCCTGGGGTTGATCACTTAAAGCCACAGAATCAGTGCTAACTTTTGTAACTAATTCTTCATTTCTCACATGATTATTTTCCTCTATTTCTTAAGAAACAATAAAACTACTTATTTTTAGCTCATAGTTTCTGAGCATATTAGTGAGTTTGTATGTGTATGTTATTACAGCTCATAATGCTGCCATAATCGTTATAGAGTTTATAAAGAGAGACTTAACTGACCATTTAAGTATTTATGAATTATCAAGCACCCCCTTTCCAGGTTCTGTGCAAAGCTCTAAAACTAGAAATACACAACACGGTCTATACTAGTGGTTCTCAACCGTTGGTCATGACCCACAGGAACTGTATTAAAGGGCCACAGCTTTAGGAAGGTTGAGAACCACTGATCTATACTCTTGCATTGATCATAGTCTATTGGAAAGGAAAAGGTTAAAAAATTATAATACAAGATAACTATAATAGAGAAATGAGGTAAGAAAAGAATGTTCTCATTTTTAAAAATAAATGCATGTCAGTTTTTATCTGCCTTTCAATTTCTAGTGCCCTGAAATAATTTTTTGATAATTTTGTACAATTCTAGATATTTTTTGTAGAAGGATGAATTTACTAATTCATCCAGCTTAGGTTGATTTTATATCTTTGCTATTGTGAACGGTGCTGCAGTAAACACAGGAATAGATGCACTCCTCTGATATGCTGACTTTTTTCATTTAGATAAATATCCAGAGAAGGATAGTGAGATTGCTGGATCTTATGGTAGTTATAGTTTTATTTTTATTGAGAAATTCTTCATACTGTTTGTCACAGTGGTTGTGCTAATTTACATTCCCAGCAAGAATGTGTAAAAGTTCCCTTTTTTTTTTCTCCACATCCCCGCCAAGATCTGTAGTTTTGGGATTTTGTGATGTGGGCTACTCTTACTGGAGTTAGATATCTCAAAGTGGTTTTGATTTGCATTTCTCTGATGATTAAAGATGATGAGCATTTTTTTCATGTATCTATAGTCCATGCACCTGTCTTCTGCACTGCTGGTGGGAGTGCAAGCTAATATGTTCCTTTTGGAAAGTAGTTTGGAGAACACTCAGGGATCTAAAAGTAGACCTGCCATTCGACCCTGCAATTCCTCTACTAGGTGTATATCCAAAAGACCAAAAATCACTTTACAACAAAGATATTTGCACCAGATTGTTCATTGTAGCTCAATTCATAATTGCCAAGCCATAGAAGAAGCCCAAGTGCCATCCACTCATGAATGGATTGATAAATTGTGGTATATGTATACCAAGGAATATTATGCAGCCTTAAAAAAGATGGAGACTTTACCTCTTTTATATTTACATGGATGGAGCTGGAACATATTCTTCTTAGCAAAGTACCTCAGGAATGGAAGAAAAAGTATCCCATGTACTCAGTACTATTATGAAACCAATTTATAACACTCACACTTTCATAAAAAAGATAAATCACAACTATACCCCAAGATGAAGGAGGGAAGAGCTGGGGGATTGGAGGGGAGGGGGGGAGGCTCAAAGGAAGTGGGGTAAACAGTGGGACCATTCCTATAATTCATATTGCAAGGGTACATGTCAAATCTATTAAGCATAGAGTATAAATGTCTTAACACAATAAGTAAATGAGGTGAAGGCTATATTAACTAGTTTGATGTAAGCATTCCTAATTGTGTATAAATTAGCACATTGTACCCCATAAATGCATCAATGTATACATAATCTATGTGTTTATGACTTAATAAAAAGTTTTAAAAATTAAAAAAAAAGAGTTCCCTTTTCTTCACACCCCCACCAGTGTCTGTGTCTGTATTTATATTTTTAATGATAGCCATTCTAACTAGAGTACGATGATACCTCATTGTGGTTTTAGTATGCATTTCTCTGATTAATAATGTTGAGCTTTTTTTCATACACCTGTTGGCTAATTGTTATTTTTTGTTTGTTTGAGACAGAGTCTCACTCTGTTGGCTAGACTAGAATGTGGTGGCCTCAGCCTAGTTCACAGCAACCTCAAACTCCTAGGCTAAAGCCATCCTCCTGCTTCAGCCTCCTGAGTAGCTGGGAGTACAGGCATGTACCACCACATGCAGTTTCCTAATTTTAGTAGAGATGGGTCTTGCTCTTGCTCAGGCTGATCTTAAACCCCTAACCTCAAGCTATCCTCCTGATTCAGATTCCTAGAGTGCTAGCATTATGAGCCTATTATGTCTTTTGAGAAATGTCTACTCATATCCTCAATCTTTTTTTTGTTTGTTTGTTTGAGACAGAGTTTCAAGCTGTCACCCTCAGTAGAGGGCCATGGCGTTACAGCTCACAGCAACCTCAAACTCTTGGGCTTAAGCATTTCTCTTGCCTCAGCCTCCAGGAATCTGGGACTATAGGCGCCCACCACAACACCCAGCTATTTTTTTTTTTTTTGTTGCAGTTGTCATTGTCATTTAGCCGGCCTGAGCCGGGTTCAAACCCAGCTCCCTTGGTGTATGTGGCTGGCACCGTAACCATTGTACTATGGGCACCAAGCCAATGCCCCCTATTTTTAAATGGGATTATTTATTGCTGTTTTTTCAGTTGTTTGAATGTCTTATATATTCTTGATATTAGTCCCCTGTTGGATGAATAGTTTGCAAGTATTTTCTCACATTCAAGATGTTGTCTGTTTACGGGTGATCATTTTCTTTGCTCGTTTTTTTTGTTAAATGCAGAGGATTTTTAGTTTAATATAGTCTTGTTTGTCTATTTCTGTTTTTGTTGCCTGTGCTTTTTGAGGACCTGGCTATAAAATTGTTGCCTATGTGTGGGGAAACTATAGTACTGAGTCCAAATTTTACAGAACATTACCTTTTATTAAAAGGGGTACAGTAGGGAAAGGTGAACCTTTCCTTGCCTCCTTTGGTGCTTAAAATAGACCAATCTTAAAGTCAAAAGATTGCAGATTCCCACCCTTGGGGAGCACAGGGTTGATCTTTGTTTGGTAAGGGAAAAGGGGTTCAGTTTCCTTCTTCATATGGCAATCTAATTTTCCCAGCAGTGGAAAAAGAGGGTGTCCTTTCAATATATCTTATTAGTGTTGTCAAAGATAAATTGGCTTAAACATGTGGCTTGATTTCTAGGTTCATGAGCGAGACAACTAGCCAGGTTCTGTCTCACTGAAATTCTAAAATACCAATCCAAAGGCCAGTCTCTGGAAGATTATAGCTAGCAAAGCTATCTTCCAACATTCTCATAAAGCCAACCTACACAGGGCTCCCCCAGCCTCCCTATGCCCAAACACCTGCAGGAATATGGGTCTCATCACCTGCCACCTTTTCCTCTACAGACAGCAAGGCTATTTTCCAACATTCTCATGAAACCAGCCCCACAGGGCTTCCTCCAGCCTCCCTATGCTCAAATACCTGCAGGAATGTGGGTCTCCCTACCTGCCACCTTTTCCTCTCTGGACAGCTCCATTGCATTCTTCTAAAACCAATCCCTCTTCTGCTGTCCCTTGTGGCCAAAGACAATGTAAAATTTGATCAATAATTCTAACAATAGGGTGGCGCCTGTGTCTCAGTGGGTAGGCCACTGGCCTCATATATCAAGGGTGGGGGTTCAAACCTGGCCCTGGCCAAACTGCAACAAAAAAATAGCCGGGCGTTGTGCCTGGCACCTATAGTCCCAGCTACTCAGGAGGCTGAGGCAAGAGAATCACCTAAGCCCAGGAGTTGGAGGTTGCTGTGAGCTATGATGCTATAGCACTCTCGAGGGCAATAAAGTGAGACTGTCCCTCAAAAAAAAAAAAAAAAAAAAATCGTAACAACTGCTCTAACCCTGTGCCTAGCCCCGTGGATATCAGTGACAATTAAAAAGAGAACAGAAGAAAGGAAAACCTGTGTTTTCCAGGAATGACTCAAGTCAGGAGAAGGTTAAGGGGAGGAAAAGTTGGGGGGATAGATGTGTAAGCAAGTGTATTAGTTTGCTAGGGCTATTGTAACTAACTACTAGCAAATTCGGTGTTTTAAACAACGTAAATTTATTGCCTTACAGTTCTGGACGCCAGAAGTTCAAAATCAAGGTTATCAGCAGACACATCATAGAATAACCTAACAAAGAATAACTGGTAAATCTTGATACTGAACACCCCCACTGATGCCACTATCCCAGTGTGGTGGACATTTATTGTAATATCTTCCCAGTTGCTTTTCTGTGTTACAGAAGAGGATTAGGTTAGGGCTGTGACAATCATATTGATGTTGTATCTGTACAGCACCCTTTGGTGGTAGCTGGTTAAAATGCACTAAATTCTCTTCTTTGAGAATTTTACCCAAGGCCTGGAGCCCAGAAATTGGGAGTCAATTAAAATACATTGAAAACTGTCCAGAAAAGGTCTATAAACTCCTGCTGGTCCCTAGAGAAATTCTTGTTCTTATTTTATTCTGTTGCTTTAATAATTTCCTTTGGATTTCATACTATTCTAATATCCCCCCCCCAAAAAAAGCTACTTTTAAACACTAAGGCAGTGCTAATTTCTATTTATTTGCAACTGAAAGAACCTTAATATCAAACACCTACAACTACCCTGATATTACCTAAATTAATTCTTTAAGTTTTGGCTTAGCAGAGGCTGGTTCCTGCCAATCCTGCTTCTGCAGTGGCAGGGTATGTGGAAGGAGCCCTGGGCTCAGGGAGTTGGCTTCCCCCTACATCTGACCAGGAACAAAGCAGAGCCTGTAGTTTCCAAATCCCATCTCTCCATTCCAATCTCTACATGACATATTTTTTCTTCTTCCTCACCTCCCTAAATAGCGTATAGGTTTCAAACAGGTCTGGTGTGTCCTCTCTCTGGATACCTGGAACATTGGGAGGGAAGAACATGTATGATCCAGAGCTGTTGCTGTGTGAGTGGGTGGTCCCTGGTAGGATTGGTTTTGGCCAAGTAGGTGCTGGGTATTTTCAGTTACAGTTACATATTGTGGCCTGCAACTTCTTGGCAGTACTTCAACCGACTGCATTAAAATATAATTGCCTTTATTAAGAAAAAGAACAGATAAGCACTAACACAGGGTTTTGCAAAGTTAGGGGAAGCTAACTGATGAAATAAGTAAGATGAAGGCATGGAACTGTTTTTATTTGCATTTCCAAAATTTTTCTTCTGGGCATCTGAAAATAAATGTCCATTCAGCTACCAAGATTTCTCTGGGGTGCCTGCCAGATTTCTGGGCAAAAAGCCTTAATGTTTTAGAAGTCAATAAGACAAGGAGAGGATGATGTTTTCTCTTCTTATGTAGCTCTACCCAAACTGTCCTCATTACTCCTATGAGCCTTAGATTCCTGTATCTAAATAGCTGCTGTTATTTCCAACCTGGAGGTCTGTCTTCCAGGCCTAAACTCAATCTAGTACACACAAAATTCATCCTCTCACTCCCCAGCTCCCATCTCTTTTCCTTCTATATACTCAATTTATATATCACCACTGTCCATACATATCTTTTGGAATTCTCTTCATTATCCTTGACTCTGACCTTTCCATGACAGTCCAAATGTAATTAGTAACTACCTTCTGTTGACTTGACTGGATATCTGTGTCCCCTATCTCACCCCTAAATTCATATGTTGAAATCCTGACACCAAGTGTGAGGGTGTTAGGGGTGTCTTTTGGTAGCTGCTTAGGTCATGAGGGTGGGCTCTTTAAAAGACTATTTCTACTATGAAAAGACACAATGAGAAGACAGCATCTCCGAACCAGAAAGTGAGCCCTCAGACATGAACCTTCTGGCAACTTGGTCTTCAACATATTGGCCTCCAGAACTGTGAGAAGTAAATTTCTGTTATAAGCCACCCAGTCTGTGGTATTCTCTTGTAGTAGCCCAAATAGACTAGATAATTCTCTAGGCAATGCAGATATACAGATTCCTTACAAGGGTATTTAAGACCTTCCAATTATGAATCACATCTATTTTTTAAATTTGTGTGTAGAAGAATATAAAAACTTACGTTAAAGCAAAGAACCAAAGTTCTGAGAATTATGCTCTTCTCATGGTGCATAATAATTTATCTCATGCCTAAGTAAATGCAAGGGATGAAGTGGAAGTGATGTTCCTCTCTTGAAGACGAGCCTTTATCAGTCCAGGAGGAGCTACTTATAGCATTGTGACATTTCACCCTGTATGAGGATAAGTGTCCAATTAGGTCCAATGTCAGGGTTCCCCAAGGGCCCTGACCTGGATTTGGAGTTGAGAGGGAAGATAATGCTGGGGAAATAATGAGATTCTACACCAACTCAACAGATAAAGTTTGAGACTGGAGAGGTATACATTGACTCACATGCCAAGTGGCAGATTGAGGCAGTGCAGCATCTGTCTGACTCCTCTGAAAACTTTTGTTGGTCTAAGACAAAGCACACATGCAAAATGTAAAGGTGCCAAAATAGGATTAAAAGAATCACAAGCCCTCAGGGAGATTGAGTAAAAGGAAAAGGCTGGGTGGTTGGAAACACAGGGTAGTGAGTTGTCAACAACTCTGATAACACAATTAGAAAGGGGCAGTGGAAAACAAGTTTCATCTCTGTGGGGCAGTCAAACCAGCTTCCCTAATCTAACTGCCCATCAGGAGGGGACTTAGTCATACCCACCTGTTAATTCTCCACCAGGGATAGTCTCAATGACTTTACTCTGTCTGGGTACCCTCCATGCTCCTTTCGTCTTTGGGTGGTCTTGATAAGGAGCCCCTGGGGATGACCTGTCTATGTGCTTTGCCCTGAAATTGAGGTGAAAAGCCAGGCAGAGATATCAGCCCATCTGCATCCCACAGTCTAGATGGATAAGAGGACATTTTTTGTAGGTGAAGATAGGACAAAAGGGTATAGGAGGGTTTTTCCCTGAAGGGAATAAAAATTCTTACTGTCAAACACCACTGTGCTGTCTCAAGCCAGCTTGCAGGATACCAGCTAACCCTCATTAGTTTGTGTCTAGATTTTCTTACAGGCCTTCCGGTAGCATAAAGTGAAGTTCAGGCGTGCACCCCCTGGTCTGCATCTCCCTTTTAAAATCCACACAATACCCTGCCTGCAATCGCTGCTAATTCTCATGTGTTGTTTATACCTGTCCTGAGAAAAGAAACATTTCCATCCCAACACTTGATTTTGTGGACACAAGCTGTGTGATGCACTCCCATTCTTTGTCTTTCCTCCTCCTCTTCTCTCCACTATGTCAACTGCACAAGTCTCAGTTCAGTATCACCACAGCTGACTCCCCCCTGCCAGAATTCATTGTTGCTTCCTTTGGCTTGAATTGCATCTGCCCTGATCCTCTACTGAGCATTAGTTCATTCTGTCTGGTATGATCATACCAATAGATTAAACCCAGGGACTTCTCTATCTCTGCACCCCAGATAGAGGGCTAAGCACAGTGATGACGTATTAAATGAATAAACACCAGGTCTAGAGGCAGGAGTCCTATCTATGCCTTTTTCCTGGATTTGTGAGACCTCTTGTGAAAGGAAATTTAAACATGGATGTCCTAGCTGATTGATTCAAAGGAATTGAGTGAGATGTGATTTCTGGCCTCTCAGAATGGGTAGATATATCCTTGACATCAGCAATGCCTTCTTGAAAGAGGCTCATTCTTGCTATACAAAATTTAACCTTTGGGGCCGCAGAACAAATTTCCAGGGGGTATATTGTTCATGGAACAGGCCAGAGGCTTTCCTTCAACACTTTATAGGTAAAATAACAGGTAAGTTATTACAAACTGGGACACTTTTGAGTCCATTGACATAAACTCTTAAACTATATAGTTTTTTGAAATATTGATTGGCTAGCATTTTTCACCTGCAAATAATTGTATTCACAAGTTTTCAAAATAAAACTTCTTAAAGAGAGGAACATCTCTGGTAATTGAAAAGCTCTTTACATTGTTTATGTGAACACTAGAAAATAACAAGGTAATTATACATACCCATATACTTTAATCAATTTCCTAACAGTATCCCTCTGAAGGATTTTTTAAAAATATAGTCTTATTAACTTTTTCTATACAGTCACCTGATCTATCCTTCAAGTCGTATTGTTGGCTTAACACATTCAACTTAACTTTTAAGACCACATTTTTAACTGAGAAAATTACCTATATGTGTTGCAGTATCTGGTAAGCTCAGACGAAATTCTATTGAATGGATATATTTATGAGGCTTAGCATGTTAAAATATGTATAGCCCAATTTTTTTTCATGGATACTATCATTTGGCTCCATTTAGAAAATACTTAATACTTTTAGAAGATAAAACTTATGCAATAGATTGTCTTTATTTCACCAAAATGTTTACCATATTTAGAAGTTTCAGCAGTGTAGGGATTCTTGATGTAATTTTATTTTAGTACAGAATGCACATTTATCTAATTAGAAATACGAGTAGTAGCTTCATCAAGAGATATTTTCTGAGATATTCTGAAGTGTAATTATAGAATTTTAAAGTGAAAGGTTTCAGAATAAACTCACCGTCTAAATTATCTAGTTTTTCCCTTGCTTAGAGATAGATTTTAATTCCCTCCTGTTTGTAAGCTTTATTTTCCATCATTGCAATTCACTAGAAGCTTTAGAAGCTGACTTCAATGCTCTTTCTTTACATGATTAAATGAAAGATTAAAGACTTTGAACAAAATAAAATCAAAATTGAGTATTCATTTAGAAATGACACAGGGTGATTTGCACAGTAATTCTTCCTAGTCTTATAGTACTAAAATTCAATTGATGGCTCATCCAATTGATAAATTTGGTGACTACAGATTCTATTTAAATTTCAAATGAGTGACACTCCCCATGCCACACTCGTCCTATACCTCTTCATGCGGGGGAGTCCCAGACGGAGAAGCTCCAGGCGAGTGGAGATTGGCTGACATGAGGGCTGCGCATCCTGTGTGCGAAACTCTGGGTGAGCGAGTAGGAGGAGTCGCCTCCGCAGGCGTGGCTGACCGCATCTCAGTGAGTTAGCATTTTGATTAAGAAATTCAATCTTGACCCTCCCACCTCCGGAAGAGCTGCACCGGGACCCGTGATCAGCACCCTCCCAGACCTCTGGAAAAGCTACATAGGGACCCATGATAGGCACCCTACCAGACCTCGGGAAGAGCTGCACCAGGACCTATGATAGGGAACCCTCCCACCTCCAGAAGAACTGTGCTGGGACACGAGATCTGCACCCTCCCCGACCTCCATAAGAACTAAGCCCTCCAAGACCCCACTAAGAGCTGCGCCAGGACCGGCTACCCCACCCTCTGGGCCTCCCAATACCCTGACCAGCAACTCAGGGAGCTGCACAACCTCCCGTCCTGCCTCCTGTACCCAGCCTGCCTCCACACTGCTGGCTGGTTTGGCAAGGGACTCTGGTAGCAGCGTGTCCTCCCAAGCCCGCCCTGCCTCTGCCCAGAGCCCTTCTCCTGGCCAGAAACTGCTGGAGCCGTGGGTTCTCTGTGCCAAAGTCACTGGGTGCCAGGCACTTCCAGAACCGTGAGTACCCTCCGACCCCCCCCCACCTCCACCTCCGTTGCTAGATCCTGGTGTGTCACACACCGGAGCTGCTTCCACAACCAGAACTCCCTGGCTGGGGCAGCCCCAGAAGAGCTACACAGGGTCACTTCCTACAAAAATCCAGCAACAATAGAGTGATCCCGCTGGGGTCTAATCTTGAAAAGACACATCCCCAACTCTGAGGACAGCCAGAGACAACAGTGAAAAACAATCTTGAGAGGAAATCAAAGGAAAAACCCTGGTAATATGAATAATCAGAGTAGATCAACTCCCCGAAGGATCAATGGGGCAGACACAGCACAAGATCCCATGCACAAATAGCAGAGATGTCAGAAATCAAATTCAGAATCTGGAGAGCAAATAAGATCGAATTACAATTCCAAGCAGTAACCCAAAAGATGTCTCAAGAATTCAATGAATTCAGATTGAATTAAAGATGGCGGCTGAGTAACAGCTTCCCTGCAACTGGGCACAGTGAGTCTGCAGAGATAAGACTCCAGACATCTCTGGCCGGTGGGATATGCCTATGATCATCCCTTTGAGGATACAGGGAGCCAGCAAGGGACTTCTGGACCCCAGGAGGACGACAAAAACAATGGAAAACTGGCAAGTGGCTGCATGTGTTCGATGGACCTAATCATGCTGGCAACCCTGAGTACAAGCAGCACTGAGACTGCAAACTGGAAAGGCCTTACCTGTGAACTTTTTTGGTGTTCTTGGACTTGGCGCTCAGTTGAGCTGCCTGGGGGAGAGCTTGAGCAAAAGTATGGAGAACTTTGGGCATTGTCTGGGGCCTCAAAATGAGCCACTGAGCTGGGCACAGTGAAAGTCATTGTGTGAAAAAACTGCTCCGGCAAGCTC
>CAUYPK010017187.1:0-29976 GCA_963574355.1 Loris lydekkerianus
CCAGTGGCTGCTGCATTTTCCACCTCGGCTTATACTCGAATCACTAAGTTTTCCCAGTTTTTAAGGTAAAATTAAGGGGGTCGGCTTATACTCGAGTATATACGGTATTTCTCAATCTATTCAAATCTTTTTGCTTTTAATTTTATTGTTTTGTAGAGTCCTTTCAGTTCTTACCAATATTGCTTACATGTGAATAGGATCTTTTAAAAAAATTGGTATTTGTGGCTAGGTGTGGTAGCTCACACACATAATCCTAGCACTCCAGGAGGCCAAGATGGAAGGACTGCTTGAGGTCAGGAGTTCAAGACCAGCCTGAGAAAGAGTGAGACTCCATTCTCTACCAAAAAATAGCAAAAATTATCCAGGCTCAGTGGTGTATGCCTATAGTCCCAGCTACTTGGGAAACTGAGGCAGGAGGATTGCTTGAGGCCAGGTGTGTGAGGTTGTATTTAATTATGATTATGCCACTGTACTCTTCCTAGGCAACATAGGAAGAACCTGTCTCAAAACAAAAATTATGCTTGTTACTGTATTTCAGTGCCAAAAATATTATATTTCCTAACAGATTATTGCTGGATCACTGGAAAAGTTCTGGATTTTTAATGGTATAGTAGCTTTTTAATCAGGTCTCAAGTTTTCTAGGCAAAAGTACATGCATGTGGAGATATAGGCAATTTTTCTACTGCTTGGCAATATTTTTACCTATTATTTGTTTCTTGACTTATTACAGAATTATTTCAGCATAATGTTAAATAATAATGGTGATAGCAAACATCTTAAAAACTTTTTTGTAGAGATGGGATCTTGTAAACCACCCAGCCCAGCCAAGCAGGCATCTTAATACCTGATTTTAGTGAGAATGCCTCTATTGTCATATCATTAGGTATGCAAATTTTAAAACATACATGAAAGTGGATTGAATAATATAATAAACTCTCATGTGTTTAATCAGCTTGTTTCAACAAATCAACATTTTTGCATACACTTTTAGTGGAATTATAAATTAATTCAGCCTTTTGGGGTACTAATTTGTAAATATCTATCCAAATACTGATCTGTAATTCCATTAGGCATTAATCCAACAAGTATACCAGCACCATATGCAAAGAGTTATAACAATGCTGTAACAGTGTATGTAATTGCAGAAAATTAGAAAACAATCTAAATGGTCCCCCATAGTTGAGTGAAAAATCATAGTTTACTCATACAATAGTACTTAACTGTTAGGAAAAATTTTGGTAGATCTATGTGTTAATGTGGGAAGAAGACCAACGCTCTTTACAAAATAAAGACAGTAAGTGCAGGATAATATGTATAGTATAATTCCATTTTTTTCATAGCAACCATTCACATGCTTTCATGTGCACAAAAATTTCAAAATGATATGAGGTTATTAAGTTACCCCTCGGGAGAGAGAATGAGGTGAAGGGAGGCTAAGAAATTAAAGTTACATCTTCTCTCCTTACAGCTTGACCATTAGCATGATTTTTTTTTTTTTTTTTTTTGAGACAGAGTCATATTTTGTTACTCTTGGTAGAGTTCCATGGTGTAATAGCTCATAGCAACCTCAAACTCTTGGGCTTAGGCAATTCCCTTGCCTCAACCTCCTAAGTAGCTGGAACTACAGGCCACTGCCACATCAGGCTCTTGCTCATTATAATTTTTTTTACAGACAGATCCTGTTGCCCAGATTGGATAGTGTGTAGTGGTGCAATCACAGCATACTGCAGCAACCGATCCTTCCATGTCAGCCACCTGAGTAGCTGGGACTACAGGCTTGTGCACCACACCCAGCTAATTTTTCTTTCTTCTTTTTTTGTAGAGATAGGGTCTCTTCATGTTACCCAGGCTGTTCTTGAATTCCTGGGCTCGAGTGATCCTCCAGCTTTGGCCTCTCAAGTGCTGGGATTACAAGCATGAGTCACTGCACCCGGCTCATGAAAATGTATTGAAACATGTATCATGTATACAGCCTGGCCTCATTTTTGCTTCCAAATGAAATTAACTTCAGATGAAACATTTTTCAAATGCATAGAAATCGTTAACATAGTAGGATAACAAAGTTTTCCCTGTTTAAAAAAACAAACAAACAAAAAAAAAAAACAAAGGATTTGAATCAAGGCAGAATGTTTTAAAAAACTATTTAAGTGCTTTGGTAGGCCAGAACTATAAGCAATAATTCTAATAAAAACGTTGTGCCAATATAAAATTTGCAGGGGTGACCTTTGCTAAGGTATGTTGTAGAAATCATCAGAGCCATGTGTTTGTCGATTATGTAACATTTTTAAGCGGTCAGGAAAGGGAGGATTTTTGTGGTCAGAACACTAGAAATGTCCTTTTTAACATATGACCCTTGCCAGGTGCATCTCAAATTACTGTTGATCAAGTTACAGATGGTTGGTAAACCAGCTGATAGGGAAGCCCAGGGTAAGGCCTGACAAACCTGGAATAAACAGCAGGCCACAAAGCCAATGACTATAATCATTAAAAATACTAACTTACTGAAAGTCTTTTCTTTTGGATCCACATGCATCTCAAGTTTTTCAAGTTTCCAAATGTTTAAAAACATGCTCTAGGAATTTACTCTTGAGAAATACCACTTAAATACCACTAGGAACCGATAAATGGAAACCCAAACTTTTATCTAGCTACTAACTTCAAATAGGTACACACCTCTAAAAATTTATGTATGCAGCATTAGTCTGAATTGGTTCATCTTACAGGAACTTAAAAAAAAAAAAATTCCAGATTGTTAGTGGTGTATTTGGTTACATAGTTTGCTTTTTGTGTGGACAAACTCAGTTACAGGTGTGTCCTTAAAGGAGCATTTTAATGGGACAGTGAACTGGAACCAAACTGGAGAAAAAAAAAAAAAAATCCTAATTTTGTTATTGTGGTTGTTAAGTACCAGAAAAGCACGGACTTAAAAATCCTGGATAAAGCTAAAAGATTTCCTAGAAAGCAGAGCCTGAGGCCAAAATTAAGTGGTAAGATTTTATTAGGAGGCACAATGCCAAGATAGGGTGAGGGGAAAAGGCAAAGACGAAAAGCAGAAATACAAGGTGGTTAATTACTGAGCTGAAAACAATTCCACAGGAAAGGATGGCTTCCAGAAAAGCCACGCAGAACCATCCACCCTGTAAGACTGTACATGAAAGGAAGGGAGGGGAGTTGGTTACTTCTTCTCTACCCCTTTTGATGAAAATTTGCCTCATGGGGCTCTAACTCTTCCACTCCTCTGGGTAAAACACCGGACTCCCTCCCGGCAATTGCCAGGGAAGCAGGAACTTTCTGTACTTGGGACTGAGCCAGAGCATCCCACCATCAGAGCTCCCGCGTCAGGGAGGCAGTGCAGAAGCCTGACCCTCACCGGGGGAGGATAGCTGGGACCTACTGGGACCTACAGTCCACACCAAGCAAGAGGCTAAAGGGGGGGGGGGGGGCGGGGAGATAGCTGACCGGACCCTGCAACTCTTGAGGCGGCATATAAACTGGGGTCTGTCACAGCTGGATTATTCCTAGTGCAGGTGTTCACTCATTCTCCAAGGACCAGAAGAGGCCACTGAATTCTGAGATAACACTGATGTACCTCAGATTTTGTAAATTGTAAAATTTCCCCACCAACCTGTTCTTTAATTCCTCAGTGACCCTTAGCTGCTATTTTTTCTTCCAACTTTTGAAGAAATTATTTTTCTTGTAATTTGTAGACTTCATACGTCACATACTAACAAGATACAAACCCACCCCCTCATCACTCCCAGAAAGTTACCTCCACTCGGGTGCATCCCCTTCTGTCCTTGTCCCACCCACTTCCCGGCAACTGCTTTCTATCATCACCAGTTTGTTTTTCCTAGAATTTCACATCAAGGAGTCAGACACACTGCGGTCTTTTGATTTTTTTCCTTCACAGCATGTTTTTTAAAACCATCCACGATGTTACGTGTGTTCATGCCATGTTAACACTCGCTCTATTTGGGAGAACTTTCGAGTCCTCCCAAGTATCTTGCTTCAGAGTGGAGGAAACTGAGGCGAGCCCAGGGCTTGACAACGGGAGGAAACACCAGCCAGACTCCCCCCAGTCAGGCAGCAGGGCTGAGGCGCCCAACACGGTCGGAACACGACCTGTTGTTAGCACCTGTTGGCAAGGTTGAGCAAACAGCTAGGACTTGGCGAAGTGGCGAGATACAGCCCCTCCGCGCTCAGGTCGAGAACGAAGATGACGGCTCAGCGGGAGCGAGGCCAGACCTGCTTTTTTTCCCGCGGCCGTAGCACAGCTGAGAGGCCTAGAACGCAGATTCCCACGCGGAGAAGCTGCCGCGCGACTCCGGGACCAGCACAGAGATCTAAGGCAACTCCGCCGGCGTTTCCGAATCCGCGTCACCACACGGCTATAAACGCGCACGGGGCCGAAGCACCCCGGTCGTTTCCCTCCGCGTCTCCGCGGGTATTTCCCTAAGCGCGCGGACGGCACTCCTTCCTGCCCGCCCAGGCCGCCCGCGAGGCTGCTTCCCGCCCCTCTCCACGCTCACTCTAGCGTATAGACGGCGGGTGAGGGGCTCCCTACTGTGGGCTGCTGGTCTGAGCGAGAAGAAATGGTGCGGTGCGCTTTCCCCTGCCCGTCCTGCTCGTCACAGCAGTAGTCGAAACGCTGTGCGGGCACGGGGGAAACAAAACTGGTTGTGCCTCCCCGCCGGGCGTGGAATGGGCAGCTAGAGTTTGCTCCGGCCCAGCGCGGCCTCAGAGGGACTTCCGAAGCGGCTTTGTCTGCCGAAAGCGGGCTGTGGCGCTAACGGTCTCTCAGAATGGCTGCCGCTGTCTTCCCCACAGCGGGGAGAGAAAGGGAGAGCCCGCTTTGCTGGCACCATGATTTCGTTCAGATTTGGGCCTTAGCGTCAGCAGAAGAAAATTCTCTACCTCCTTTAGGGAATCATTCCTTATATCTTACACTACTCTGAATGTGGAACCAAGTTCTCTTTGGATTTTCTACTACACTGTCTTTCCCCCTTTCTTTCAGAAATAGGCTGAGGCTGAAGGGTAGGGACGGGCTGGCCTGTGGTGGGTGTTCCCTGACTCCACCTGGACAGACGCCTCAGACCGGGCTCTGACAGACTGGAGGGGGCTGTGAGAGGGAGGGAGCAAGAGGGTTTTGATAAAGATCCAGTGAAAATGCCTGGTTAGAGAAACGAGGAGGAAACTGAACTAAGGAAGGGGCTTTGAAAAGCAGGGAAGGCGGCTGTCCTTTGAACAACCTGCAGTGGCACCAAATTTTGATAGTGCTGAAGTAAAGTCTCGGTTTAGAGCTGCCTGTTATTGCCTATCTCCCACATACTTCTATTTCCCTTCGTAGCATTTCTTACCTCATGTGTTAGGTTTTCCGTATTCATTGGCTTCTCTTTCCTCTTGAGAAAAACCTGGGGGAGAAGGGGTTACTTTTATTCCCTGGAGGCTAACAAATTTTATTTAAAGACACTAAGACAAAAACAGGAAAACGTGGGTCTTCAAATCTCTTCCTTTCGAGGCAGTAATCCATAAGGAGTAGCCAAGATGTAGACAAACGCCATCATTCTGCTTTCTAAGAAAAGAACCACTTCATTTCTAGGATGCTTCCTACTTTATTCTAGGGATTGATTTTTTCAAAGGGGAACCCACCAAAAATCTGAGGAAAAAGCTTTTCTTATTCCTCTGTGACCCTCCTCAGATGCATTCACATTTACAGCATCTGGGGCTTTTTTTGTGTAGCTAAGCCTACTGAACAAGACAAGGGGCTTTGGGGCATGTAGAACACCTGTGAGATGGTCTTGTACGAAATATTTGGAGACTTATGTAGGGAAAATTGGCCAAAATCTATGACCTGAAAACTTTCAAAATTGACTTCACAGGGTGCTGTGGTGGCGAATCACTTTCGAGGGAAGTGAAAAGGAATACTTTATTTGGGAGTGAAGTGGGGCAGATTAGCGAACTCCTCTAAGAAATTACTCATATCTCAATTTCCATTTCTTTAGAATTTTTGGTTAGGAAAAGGCTATACCCAGGCTGGAAACTTGTAGAATGCCTGTCAGAGTATTAGAGAACTTCATAAAGTTTAAGACTTCGACTCATCTAGTAACTATAACATCCTGATGTGCAAATCTGGAAAGTACCCGTGAAGGTCATTTATTCACTGAGTATGCCTCATCTGTTAGGTATTTTTCTAAATGCTGTAGATATAACAATGAACAAAACTCAAAAATCCTTTTATGTTTCGCTCTCAGGGCCTTTACACCCTCTTTTACTGGATCATATTTATTTTTTCCTTTCATCTTCCACCATCTTCTTTACTACTTGTTTCCTTTCCTTCACCAATTTTTCAAAACTTGTCTTCATTTGTCCCCCAATTTAGCCAGAAAATGAACATACCAAATATGAGAGATTTTTAAAATCAAATTCTTACCAGAACCTAAATTCTTATGACTTTTTAAAAATCTAAATGATGTTGCTTCATTTGGCTGTTTAAATGAAGATAATTAGTATCTAACCCACATTTGCCCTTCTGTGAGACTGTTTCACAAGATTTTTGCCTGACCATAACCAATTCTATAGTAGCATACAAAAAAACAACGTGGGATAGCAAAATCAAACACATTAAAAAGAATTTTCAAAAAGGCATAAATAGATGTACCTCAGAATCTTAGAATGACAGTTCTAGTGTGTACAACATTGTTCCAGAAGGAATTTTCAAGCCTAATTTGAAAACTACTAGTTTTCTCTAAGCTTTCAGTCACTGTCCCAAATGTTCCCAGAAGGTTATGACCTAACAGTAATTCTTCCCTTCCCTATTTCCAACTTAAACATTCTTCAGAACTATCCTTACTTCCCTTCTCATTCTTAGCCTAAACCAAGGAAGCAAACTGACTTTCTCTTCCTTTAAACTGCTTAAGCCTGGAGTCAGAGCTGGAATACCCCCACTTGTTAGTGATTCTCCATACTGGCTGGCATACTAGAATCCCTTGTGGGAGGCTTTTAAGACAATCTCTGAGCAGTGGCAGGCGCCTGTGGTCCTAGCTATTTGGGAGGCTGAAGATCACTTGAGCCCAGGAGTTTGAGGTTGCAATGAGCTGTGACCACTTCACTTGAGAGTAAGACCCTGTCTCAAAAATTTTTCTGGCCTACTGGTGGATTAAATTAGGATCAATAGAGTTCCCAGCACTTCTATTTTTATAAAGCTTCCCGGATGATTCTCATTAACAGCCAGTTTGAGAAACTGCATTCAATGGGCAACTCAAGTATCCAAGGCAGTGATTATAAGGACATGTTAAAACATTGCTAAGCCCTACCCCCTGGGTTTGATTCCATAGATTTGAGGTAGAGCCTTCAGATTAGTATTCTAGTAGGTTCACAGGTGATGCTACTGCTGCCTCAAAGATCTTTTGAGAACCATATTCTAAGGACACCAAAAACAGGGACATCAAGAAAAAATTACAAACTTGGAAATAGTTTATATACTTTAAAGCTTTGAAATAGTATACTGCAAATCAGAAACTTGGGTTTCTTTATCTTTTTATGGTTTAGTATTTTTTATTTAAAATTTTATTTGGGGATAGATATGGGACTACCATAATTCTTTTGTAGGGGTGGCTTCTAAAAGTCTTAAGCCTGTGCATTTCTTTATAAACCTTAGCCTTTCCTCCTCCAGAAGGATGTTTCACCCAAATTTTGCCTGACCATAACGAGTCTTACATTAGCCACAACAAAATAGTTGTGGAGAATAACAAAACAGCGAGAAAGAGGTCTCTGAATAAAAACCCATAAGGGAGAATGTTTCTTTTCCAGGTGATGGGCAAAAGCATCTTGCATGTTCAAGCCTATGACAGAACTCGACTCATGAGGGCATGCAAATATTGCAGAGAACATGTCAAAATTATGGAAATGAAAACTACTTTTGCTTTTGAATAACTTTCCCATTTGTGTTTGCAATTTATGCACTCTACCAGCCCATGAGATCTATTTTACCTAGAGAAAAAATCAAGTGCAGGAAGCTTTCAAACTTCAGAACTATAAGAATTCTTGGCTTCTAAACTCTACATTCTTTTGTCTAGATTCTAGAACATGCTGTAATTCAAATCCAAGAATACTGGATCTGAAAAGAGGGAAATGATTTGATTTTTTTATACCTGTAAAGTGAAATGTAAGAAACTCTACAGTTTAAGTCGATGAAACACTAATAATGTTTAGAATAATGTTAGAATAATGTTAATAATGTTAGAATTTAGATGCAATTTATGATACCCAAGGAAATGTGAAAAAAAAGATTTAAGGTAAAATATCTGCATGGTTTAGCAGTCCTAGAGTTTAGAAATTCTGTTGGACTTTGAAGATAGGGCAAAAGACTCATCGTTTCATTTAACTGCTGTTGTATTACTAGCCACCACAAAATTTATTTGCTCATAATTCTTTGGGTTAATAATTCAGGCTGGGGGCAGTGGGGATACCTCTCTTCTGCTCTATGTAGCCTTGACCAGAGTGCCTCAGCTGGGCTAGAGAATCCAAATGGCCTCAACCACATGTTACAGGCTTAGTACTTTTGGATGGGGCACCTCATCTACCTCCTCTCCACATGGTCTTGAGTAATTGAGTTGTCTGCCTTGAGTGTGGCTGCTATCATCCAAAGGGGTGAAAGGGATCCTACAGCTTTGTGTGGCTGCTATCATCCAAAGGGGTGAAAGGGATCATATAGCATTGCTTTCATTGTTTTGTTGCTCAAAGCAAATCAAAGAGCCAGCCCAGATTCAAGAAGTTGGGAAATAGATTGTACTCTTGATGGGAGAATGGTGAGGGCCACATTGCAAAAGGGATGTGGTTAGGCTCAGTGAAAGAAGCCAGGCCCAAAAGAGAACGTTCCATGTCATTCTACTTATATGAAATTCTAGAAAAGACAAACTATAATGAGAGTATCACTGGATCCCTGGGTCAGGGATCACCAGCAGAAAGGCATGAGGGAGTTTTCGGCATGATAGAAATGTTTTGTATCTTGATAATGGTGTTGTGTACACCAGTATGTACATGTGTCAAAATGTGCATATTTTATTGTAAGAGGTAAAGTGTACCTTTCAAGAAGGCAGGAAATGGGAGGAATTGTTGTGACTTTCTTCTGAAATCTGTACATTAAAAACTAGATCTGAAGAGACCTTAGAAGATCTCTGGTCCAGTGTCTTCATTATACAGATACGTGAGGCCCAGGAATAGCAACTTGTCTGCTAGTTATAATGACTAGGATTAGGACTGACTCCCTACCACAGGCTTCCTGTCACTTCCCCCACATCCTCTAACAGGATCAGAGAAAAGGATGGCCTGGGCCTGTGTCTCCCGAAACTCACCTAGATAGATATGAGCATGCCTGGAAATTAGGCCTGGACCACATAAGGTGTCAATGTATTTTTGGACTACAGAACTTCCAGGGGTCAGTAGAAAAAGTCAAGAGCAGAAATTTCCATGTTTTGTTCCTACTTCTGAGAGGCTATGGACAAGTTCCTTTAACTACTGAGTTGGTGTCTATAATAAAGGTGAATGAAACACTATTTATAAATAGAATATAACACCCTGGGGAAAAGAGCAGCTATGCCACAGTCACCTGTTGACAGTGCTATCTTGGGTTTCCTAGGAGGTTGTTAGTGGGAAAGGACAAGGAGGACATGACTGTGGAACCATTATTTAGTTAGGTTTTACTAAATTCACCTCTCAGGCTTATGAGAATTGTTAACTTTTTAAATGTGGTCTATAGAGTTGAAAATAAGCCTTGCAACCCGTAGTAAAATTTGAAAAAAGTGAATACAGTCCACTCTTCTTAGCATACTTTTTCACTAAGAAAAGAATGACTTTGAACCTTCTCCAAAGTGTCTCAGACATTTATCACGTGTATTCAACTCCTTTGAACGTCAAAGCGGCTTTTAAAAAAATATCTACCAGAGATGGAAGAATGCTGTCAGCTGAAATGATTTGCTGCTGGTACAGCTGAGAGAAATACCCTACTGATCTGTGGGAATTACCCAGAGAACAATGGGCTTGAACTGTGGACGGAATCTGAACTGTTTGCTAACACAAAGTCACACTTGAAAAAATGATTTAGCAGGAAAAGCTTTTTTAAAAAGAACATTACTGATTTCTAAAGCTTGGATTTTTCATTTTAGTTTTCAGTTGTTAGTTCAGCTTTCTAATGACTGTATCTTAAAATTGTCATGTAACTAGCATTTTATTAAATGAGAGAAGGGACACTGATCTTGGAGTTGTTGCATCTGTCTCATAGCTGCAGGCCGAGATAAGCCTGTTCTTTCACAAACATGAAATGCAGTTGCCAAGTAACTCTACCAGTCTATAACAAATGCCAGGTGGAAAGTGGTGCAATTATGGGCATAATTCAAGACAAACCTACTTTTTGGATTATCCCATTTGGTTAGTGCTTTGATACTAAATGGATTCACCTTTAAGTTGGGCTAAAGAGAAAAAAAGATGAAACATAAGAGAATCTGTATGGGGATCTCAGATGGTCCTATGATATTAGTCTGTCAGAAGGTCTCAACCAAAGATCTTTAAAAAGTTCTATTTTCACACTGAGGGCTGCCATGTCTAGAAATATCCAGGCTACCCAACATATTGGTAGTATTCCTTACCCATGCAGCCTTTACTTGGGTCAGGTTTTTCCCTGGGAAACCCAGGGAGAAAATTGGGAACCCAGTACCAGATCACCAGTATTACCTGGGAAACTCAGGAGCCCAGCATGAAATAAGGCTCATGAGAGAGATGAACTGAGACTTCTAGGTCTTTTCTATATCCCTGCCTACTTGGCTCCTACTTATCACTGTCATTCCTCTGGTATTAATGGTTTTAGTCACCTATTTATCACATTGGAGGGATCCCCACCATAGGGGTTGGCCAGACACACAACGCCTAACACTGGACTGATGAGATTGACCGCAGTTTATTAGTCACACGCATACACACAGCCCTGGGGAGAAGGACATGGCACACAAGAGCAAGAAATGGTTAACAGGAACAGAATGAAAGAGTAGGCTTGGCAGAAACAAGAGTGGGGTACCCAGGCTTCCCTTAGAACAGTGGTTCTCAACCTGTGGGTCGTGATCCACAGGAACTGTATTAAAGGTTTGAGGCATTAGGAAGGTTGAGGACCACTGTCTTAGAAGGCTACCATTGGCTCAAGTTCCCTGGGCTGGCAGGAGCTGAAACCTGTTATTCAGGGATAAGCAAGGATACCTGTTCCATTTGAGGAGGGGTTACTTGGCTTGGGCACTTTAACTGCTGGAGCAGAGGGGGAAGAGAACTTTGTTTTAGTCCATTTGACGTCCTCCCAGTTTTTCCTAGATGTTTTCCCTGAGGCAAACATATTAGACCTCATACAATAATAGCAGAGTCAGGACAACATTTCTAGATCACCATATACTATAACTATCCTCTTATAAGTGGGAGGAAAAAATAGAGTGAGGATGCAGGCCAACACTTTCACTACATAATATTTTCAATCACAAGGCAAATGTTTACTGAATATTTTCATATGCCAGCGCTTAGACTAGGCCCAGATACTTAAAGATGAATGGACCACCATCTCTATTTGGAAGGAGTCAAAAAGACATGTAGAACACAAGATGAGTGGTGGGTGCAGGAACTAAGATGTGTGCATGTGTTCGAGGACAGTGATGGGTAGCAGTTCATCCAGCCTGAGGGCAGTGAAATGCTTCACAGGGACAAGTGACAGTGGCCCCTGAGCTGGGCTTAATTGAGTAGGAGTTTGCCTGCTAGAGAAAGGTAAGGATAGGCTCATTTCAGATCAGCCTGGGGTAGTTTGGGAATATCGTCCCAGGAGCTTTCTGCTTCTCACTCTCTGCCACTCCATTTCCTGCTGTTTTGGTCCTCTCTCCCCTAGGCAATTTATATTTGCAGAATCAAATGCTGCCGTTATTGGTCAGGGTCATTGTCGGTGGGGGTGATGGAAAAAGCCAGCAGGGAGAGGTAAGAGGAGTATGCCTAAGGAGCTGAGGAAATGGCAGGAATAAATGTCACTCACTGATCATCTTACCAAAGGCTGCCTTTGAATGCATGTGTAAAACGTGCTGATTGTTGGATGTTTCAGTCTCAGAACAGACCAGCTGGGCACTGTCCAAAGCTTTGTTAGAGTACTCAGATTCCCTAACCACTCATCTCCCATGCTCGTTCTCTGCTGCTCTTGAAATCTCTGTGTACACTGTTCTTCCTCCCTTGGCCAAGGTAACTCTTTCTGAAAGCCATAAATTTCTCTAGAGACTGAGGAGGCAGGAGCTAAGCCACTTTTCCTGGAGAAGAAAAATAAGGGAGAAGGAGTTGAAGATATTTCTATCTGGTTCAGAGGCCCTGTCATCAATATTAATACCTTTGACAAAAAGATCTTTGAGCTGTATTTTCTTACATGAATTTCTGCATTTATATTTCCCTTGCTGGAAATTGCCTTCCCTCCCTCTCTCCTTATGTTCTCATCTGGAAAACTACTCATCTCTCAAAGCCTAGTTCAAAACTCACCTCCTTAGTGAAGCCTCCCTTGACTCTCAGGCAAGTTCCTACCCCTCAGGGCTTTTTTTTTTTTTTTTTTTTGAGACAGACTCTCACTAAGTTGCTCTCAATAGAGTACTGTAGCATCACAGCTCACAGCAACTTCAAATTCTTGGGCTTAAGGGGATCTCTTGGCTCAGCCTCCTAAGTAGCTGGGACTACAGCTACCCGCCACAACGCCCGGCTATTTTTTGTTACAGTTGTCACTGTTTAGCTGGCCTAGGGCAGGTTTGAACCCACGACCCTCAGTGTATGTGACTGGTGCTGTAACCACTATGCTACGGGCGCAGAGCCAGGTCTTTTTTTTTTTTTTTTTAGCAGTTATTTTAAACTTCAATACCACAAACACACTGGGTATAATTCTGTGTATTTACCACAGCTTTATCTAAGTTCCTGAGATATTTTTGTTTCCATAGCAACTTGCAGTAACAGACAGGTATTCAGTAGGTATTTGGTAAAAATTGCATGAATAAAACAAAAGCCAAAGAATCTTCCATATGGATCAAGCTTCCAGCCACCAATGTACAGAAAATAAGAGTACAGAAAAAGATGTCAAAGCCACCCCAAAATACAATCAAAATCCTGAGTGGGGGAATTATCTTTAGGATAAACAACCCAATTTTTTGAAAAATATAAGCGAGAAAAGAGATGCAAGAGGTACTGTGATTAACAAGACTGAGACATATCAATTGCAAAGTATTTTTTATCTGGATCCTGACTTTAAAATAACATGAGATAATTGAAAACTTGAACATGGGATATTTAAAGACACAAAGGACTATTGTTTCAGGTAATAACGGTGTTATGTTTAGACACGAAAAGTAGTCATATTTTAGAATTGCATACTGTGATGTTTACAGGTGAAATATAATGTTCAGAATTTGCTTCAAAATAAGGGGGAGGAGGTGGGTAAGAATGTAAATGAGGCAGGATTAGTCCTGGGGTTGGCGATTGTTGCCACTGAGTGATACATAATGAATTACGGTATTCATATTTTTTACGTATGTTTGAAATTTTGTTTAAACATTTCAAAGATCATTTTCACCTATAGTAACTATTTTAACAATAGAATTAAAATTATCTCTCACCTCAGTGTGAAACAGTTTAATGTTATGGATATGTATGATTTTTGAAAATGTATTTGTGCTAAAATATCCCCAAAGGGACATCATCGGCAAAAATAAAGCCAGTTAGAAACACATCTATTTTTCCAAGTGATGTATTATATGATCTATCAAGTAGTAACCTATTTTAATTACCAGTTGCAGGCAGTTCTTAGGTGCAAAGTAAATTTGGAAAAAACGGTTTCTAAGCATTATCACCAACAACATTAGCAATAAGTGGATTCTGAAGTTCATTCATTCTACAAAGTCCAAAGTTCAGTAAGTTAAACAGGGAGTTTCCAAGGGTGCTTATCGGTGTGGTTAAACAAGGTGTGGTGATACTGACTTGGGCAATGCTTTTGGAGGGGAAAATAAAGCTTCATTGAATCAGTTTGCACAATATTGGTCACAAGGAAAAGCATTTCAATGTATTTATGATAAATATTTCCAAAACCTAAAGATTGCATATCAAAACTTGTATTTTGTCAGACTTGCCTGACAATATCTAAGGATAAGGGGTTATTACCCTGCTTTTTTCATCCCTCTAAGAATATGAATACTGGGCTGGGCATGGTGGCTCATGCCTGTAATCCTAGTACTCTGGGAGGTGAGGCGGGGTGGATTGCTTAAGCTCATGAGTTTGAGACCAGTCTGCGCAAGAGTGAGACTCTGTCTCGACTAAAAATGAAAAACTGAAATATTCTCATCAAACTGTTCAGATTGTATATGAAACCAGCACATTGTACCCCTTGATTGCACTAATGTACATGGCTATGATTTAACAATAAAATAAATAAAAAATAAAATTAAAATAAAAACGAAAAACTGAGGTAAGAGGGTCACTTGAGCCCAAGAGTTTGAGGTTGCTGTGAGCTATGATGCCATGGCACTCTACCCAGAGTGACAGAGTGAGACTCTGTCTCAAAACAAAAACACCGAATCAACTGGCCTTGGAACTGACAGTTGTCACTAAATGTATGGGTTTAAT
Organism: Loris lydekkerianus; assembly: GCA_963574355.1. Taxonomy (NCBI): domain Eukaryota; kingdom Metazoa; phylum Chordata; class Mammalia; order Primates; family Lorisidae; genus Loris; species Loris lydekkerianus. Next base: position 14,662 of record CAUYPK010017187.1, read on the forward strand.
TAACATAACAATGTTATTTGTAAAAGTTCTAAATTATTAGAGTTTAAGGTACTTTGTGTGCTGCTATATGATGGCTACTGTGTCAGCTGACAGATTAATGTTGCTTCATTTAATTCTCCCAATAGACAAGATTTTTATTGTACTGTTTTCACTGTGCAGATGAGGAAAGTAAGGCTCAGAGAAAATAGGGAATTTGCCCAAGGTCACACAGTTCTTAAGTAGAGAGTGAGTCAAATGCCATTCCCCTACTTTGTACACTTTCCTCCTTGTATCCTATCTGTTTCATTTTCTCTTTGAGATCGTGAGCTCCTTCAGAACAGTCTTCCATTAATCTTTGGGGGCTTCACAGCTCCTTAACTCAAGTGGACATTTAATAAACATTTGTTAGCTACTCCTAGCAAATCATTCAAGTGTCAATGTTACACAGCTGTAACTTCCTTAGGCCAGGCATTGAAGGCTCTTTGCCAAGATTTTCCAAGCCCACCTTTGGGATTATGTGAGTATCCAGTAACAGTTTAAGAAAAATGTTTCAGAACACATCTGGAGGCATAAAAATGGGAAAAGAAACTATTCCCCAGCCTGGGGTGAAGGTCGAGAAAAATTGAGATTTAAATTTGGAAAATGGCAAATCAACTAGAAAGTAAAATCCAAACTGCAACAATCTATGTGGTCTTGATACAGAACAAGTGGAATAACTAATACACTGCAGATGAAAATTTCTAGAATTCCAGGCTCGGTGCTTGTGGCTCAAGCAGCTAAAGTGCCAGCCACATACACCTGAGCTGGCAGGTTCAAATCCAGCCTGGGCCTGCCAAACAACGATGGCTGCAACCAAAAAAAAGCCAGGCGTTGTGGCGGGTGCCTATAGTCCCAGCTACCTGGGAGGAGGAGGCAGGAGAATCATTTGAGCCCAGGAGCTAGAGGTTGCTGTGAGCTGTGATGCCACAGCACTCTACCTAGGGCGACAGCTTGAGGCTCTGTCTCAGAAAAAAAAATTTCTAGAATTCCTGGGATCAAGTCAAAATCCTGATTTTAGAAGGCGGAATTTTCAGAGACAAACACAGATCACTCCCTGCACCCCATTTTCCAGTCTATGGATGATTGCTTGACCACCCATGTCTATAAAGGACCATTTTCCTGACATGGCCTTATCCATGGAGTCACGGCAACCTCACCAGGGATGAAGCTGTTGACTCAAGCTGCCGAGTAATTTGGTAGGTGAGATGTTGAAAAATAGCTAATAATATTATCTATCTACCATTTGTTGCATGCCCAATAGATGCCAAAGACAGAACTAAGACCTGCATATAAGTTGTCTAATTTAATGCTCCCAGAACCAAATGAAGAAACTGAGGGTCAAAGGAGGTATAATTTTGTAGCTAGGTCTTTCTATTGAACTCTAACGCCCAGGCATGTTCTTACAGGGGTTATGCTAGATGAAAATGGCCAAATAGTATTAGAAGAGTGGGTTTGTGTTATTAATGAGCTCTTATGACAGAAGTTTGTAAACATTTAGAATGTTACTGAGGAGCCACACTTCAGAAACATCTAGAGAAAACTACGAAGGTGACAGAGGCCCATGAATAGAGGACTACTGGCCCAAGATTCCCAAGGATTTCTTTAACAGAAATTTAGCACTTTGCGGTGAGAGTAAAAACCCAAAACTAAACTATAAGAATGAGTCTAACTTTTCAATAAACACTTTCATAGAGGTGTGAGAAGGTGAAACTCCTGGAATTTGCCCCCTTTTTTTCTAACACCTATTCTTATGTCTAGACTGTGCAGCACTACCTGGCCTCAGTCCCTTGCTGTTCCAGTCTGAGGTGTCCAGCCCAGGTTCCAGAATCACCTTTCCAAAACACTGATGTTCCCATTTCTTTTAGGGCAGAATTTGGGTTCCTGACAAGTATTCCAATATGGGACCTGCTAAGTAAATACACTTGAACTGCTCCAGGGATCACAAAGTTCTCATTGTCAAGGGAGCAAGAACCAGGGCCATCGTTTGTTCATGCTCTTTTCCATTTCCTAAGGAGTTCAGTCATGAAATGTGGGAAGGTGGTGTGGGAGACAGTGGCTCTGTGGTCATGCCAGGTGTGTCCCTGTCTCATTTCTGCTGCAAACTGAGACCTGAGCATGCTTTGTAAGGTCCTCTATTTTTGCCATGTTCAGCGGAAGAAGGAATATAATATCAAGGGTTTGTGAGGATGTGAAGCAACTGGAATGACCATGCTCTGCTGATGGAGGTGTAAACAAGGACAGTCACTTTGAAAAACTGTGTGGTAGGATCTCCTAAAGCTGAACATGTACCCCAAGGGCCAGCCCTTCCATCTCTAGGTGTATCACTAACAGATGTATGTGTGTACTATGTCTTTAGCAACACTATTCATATTAACTTCAAATTAGAAACAATGTCTATGGTAGAATGAATAAATTGTGGTATTTATACAGTAGGACACTGCACAATGACACAAACTACTACATGTAATAACATGCATGAATCTCACAATGTTGAGCAAAGGAAGCCAGGCGTAAGGGTCCATACTATGGTTCTATTTACATAAAATTAAGATGTTTCTATTAAAATATATACAAATTTTAAAGGTAAACTCATAGTGTCAGAAATCAGGATCATAGTTATGGGGGCACAGTAACTCAGCATGGTGGGATTCTGGAGAAATGGTAATGTTCTGCTTTTTGATAGTGTGAAAATTGAACAAGCTGTGCATATGATTGGCCCACCTTTCTGTGTATATTTAATACACTTTACCAAAAAAGACCTTTGAAACATCTTTATTAAGAGTTCTTAATGAGTTAACCCTGACATTTCTTTATTACAAATATTAAATTTTGAGCTCTTATAACATTTACAATATACAATCATGATACTTTAGAAAGTCTCAATTTTAGTGTAAGACAATAGACATATTTAAGAAAAAGCCTATTTGCTAGTGTTATAAGAAGTGTTTAGTAAGAAACATGAGTTTCATTTATCCCCAAACTACTTATAGCATGTCTGCTTCTTTAGAACAAAATTGATTATATTTTAAGGAACAGTAAATAGGGTAAGTTTTAAATACCAAAAACTGATCCTTTCTAATTCATCAGCTTGCAAATGAAATTAAAAATGGGCATCTCAGTGCAGACAGCTATAACAGAATATCATAGGTTGGGTGGCTTATAAACAGTAGAAACTTTTCTTCACATTTTTAGAGACTAGGTCTTTATTTTTTTATTTTTTGTAGAGATGGTCTCTCTTGCTTGAACTATAATATATATATTTTGAGACAGAGCCTCAAGCTGTTGCCCTGGGTAGAGTGCCATGGCATCACAGCTCACAGCAACCTCTGCTAGGCTTAAACAAGTCTCTTGCCTCAGTGTCTCAAGTAGCTGGGACTATAGGCCCCCGCCACAACGCCCAGCTATTTATTGGTTGTAGTTGTCATTGTTTGGCAGGCCCAGGCTGGATTCGAACCTGCCAGCTCTGCTATATGTGGCTGGCACCTTAGCCACTTGAGCTATAGTCACCGAACCTAGAGCCTGGGTCTTGCTATATTGCACACTGATCTCTAATTTCTGGGCTCAAGTCATCCTGCTGCCTCAATCTGAGCAGCTGGGATTACAGGCACATGCCACCATACCTAGAAATTTCTCAGTTTTGAAGGCTGGAAGTCTAAGATGAGGATGTCAGCATGGTTGGGTTCTGGTGAAGGCCCTCTGCCAGGTTGCAGATGTAATTGCTCATTGTCTTTCCATGATGTTCCTTGGGTGACTCTAATGAGCTGTGACATGATGAGGGCCACTAGGCTGGGACTTGGCATGTTAGCATCACTACACAGCCCATGACACACACCTGAGTTCTTATGACTTTTCCCCCATTGGGAACAAATTGTTTAAAGGAACAGCCAAATGAGGGAGAAGTTTTGTGAATGAAGAAATGACAACTGGATGAACGTTTAGCTCGCCGCAGGGCCTCAGCAGGTGACGGTTTCTTCTTCTGCAAAGCAAATGATTTGAAATAAATGACTTCTTGGTTCTTTCCAGTGGTATGAGTCTATGAAATCAATATATTAAACCCTGGATTATCCACAAGAAGGTGATCCACAGAAAATATCTAATCTGAAGACCGGTTTCCTTCAGCCAACTTTCTTACCAGTGAATGCTCAAGGAATGCACATTAGTTTTATTTTTGGCCTAAGCATAACATAAGGAAGAAATCATGTATATAAATGTGAAAATCACTCAAGATAAATGATTTGGAGGGATTATCTGCTGTTTTTGGATTACCCACATCACTGCCCCCCATCCCCCCAATAACATTGATAATTGAAAGTTGCCTGTAGGCTGCAGACAGCATACAGCTGAGGGATCCATGTTGTCAAAAACCCTATGGCTGGGTGCCAAATAACAACCTGATTAATTATCCATTTGTTCCATCCCACTTCTTCATACTCTTCCCTCACCAGAGTGGAGCCTAGTTTCAGCAGCACAGAGAACAGTAAGTCCCCAAAATGAACAGTTTCTGTTTCCTGAGGCAGAAAATACACCAGAAATCTTTTCATCCTCCAGTTCTTTGTTTGCTACTTGGTTGGCCATGCCTGAGACAATAATGAAATTAAAGAGGGTCTATCTAGTCATACTGGCTTTCCATGTGGAGGGTTTTGGCAAAATGCTCTCTTCAATCAGATGCATGTGGAAGTTCCCCAAAATATCCTTATTAGACTCCTGGATGAGAAAAACAGACTGTATAATGGCCAAGAGGCTAAACTTTCTCCCCAGTGGCTTTATGGTGCCTGGCCTTAAACTAGTCATCATCTTCAGTATTTGTTTGGGGTATCATACAGAATTCGGATAGTCTTTACTAAAGTCAGTTTTTAAATGAAGAGTAGTAAATGATTATTGAAGCGGTAACAACAGACAGCTTAGGATTCCCTAGGCAGTTGTGTCAATCACCCAGCCCATCTTCATCTGGACTATGTCACCTGAAGAAATGGTCCTGGCAATGCAGAAGAGCCCACAGCTCAGTGGTCTCACTCAGCACAGAGTCTTCCATTCCCTGAGAGGGAATGTCCTGGGTTTCCCACACTCCTTGGCTGAGTGCAGGCCCTCCATGGGTGGCCTCTAAACAACCCCAGGAAGAGGGATGGTCTGACTCAACCACCATAATCTTTCTCATCATCCTTCCTTCTGGTTGAGTCCGTCAGACCTCAGGCATCTGCTCTAGCTGAGGCCTGGCTTCAGCTCAGTGGTGGTGATTATTGCTCTGAGAATTACGTAAATTTCAAACAAATCTTTTAAGAGTGGGGTCCTATCCTGGAGGCAGCTACAGGGAGAGAAATTCCCTCTTAGAACTTGGCCTTTGATGTCAGCAATCTTGCTCTGAGCTTTTCATGAATACAGTTGTAAATTGATTTGGGGTTTGTCCTAATGGGCTGAAAAACACAGCTTTCCTGTGTGGTGTGGCTCAGCAAAGCCACTATTTTAAAACCACTGGAGCTCCTAAAAGAGCTACCCTCTATAGGATTGTTATAGATACTTCCTGAGGTCAATGAAAAGCTGAGCTTGTGTTTCTATTAGAAAAGGCGAGTTCTCAGATACTTCAACACTGATTAGGCATAGGTTTATGCCTAAAACATATAAACGGATTACTCTGGTATCTAAGCAATATAAGACTATGTGTCTATAGATATAGTTAGCTTGTCTTAATGCCTTTCTTCCAAAGAATTTAGCCTTTAGAAAACATTGATTTTTAAATAATACAGCTTTATTAAATAACTCTAACCAGGTCTGAAATGATTTCACTGATCTCCAAATGCCAGAGATTTACTGGGTAAAATATCAAATTGATATTTTCTTCAATCTCTTCACTAAATTATAACTATCTGTTTTAAGAATACTTGTAAGATATGAAGACTGATTTAATTTTACTAGTCATTGAAGGAATGTAAACTGAAACTAGATGATTTTTTTTACCCATTAAATAGTCAAGGAAATGAATATTGCCACACACAGCTGGTGGGACATCAGAAACATCCTAACACAATTATGTTTAGGAGGAATAGTGTTATGTACAAAGTAACTTACATACCACTTCAATTTATAATAAAAAAATGTTGCTGGGCTCAGTGGCTCATGCCTATAATCCTAACACTTTGGATGGCTGAGGTGGAAGGATTGCTTGAACTCAAGCTTTCAAGATTAACCTGAGCAACATAGCAAGACTGTCTCCACACAAAATAGAAAAATTAGCCAGGCATAAGTGGCATGTGCCTACAGTTGCAGCTACCTGGGAGACTGAGGCAGCAGGATTGCTTGGCACCCCCAAGAGTGTGAGGTTGTAGTAAACTATGATGGCATGGCTGCACACTAGCTGAAGCAACAGAGAGACTGTTCCCTCTTCCTTTCCCCCAAACGTTGGGAAAAACCTAAATAGTCTGATTACAAGGGAATTGTTGAATGTTTTACCTTTTTATAAATGGCTCTAATGAAAACAGTGAAAACATTTGTGTAGCTAAGACAAAAGCAGGGCCTAGTATAGGATACGGACTACAACAGCAAATAGTCTTTACAAAAAAAAAATCTGTAAAATGTTTGTTGACAATGCTGCCTCCAGTGACTGACTCAGCACCTTTAAGAGGCAGCCCTGGAATGTGAGGCCATTCCCAGCTGTGCCCCTCCTCTCCCTCCCTGCACTGCTTCCATCAGGCCAGCCTGCTCTCTAGGGTATCCTGCCTTCTGGCCTTTGCCTGTGCTTTTTGTCTTACTCAGATGATAATTTTCCCTATCTCAGAACATCCACCAGTCCTCCTTGACAAGTATTTTCTATGCCAAATAGTTGATCACTTAAGGGCTTAACTTTCTTGTCTGATTTTTTTTTTTTTAATATGTCCTTTCATTTTAAAAATTATCCAGGGCAGATTTCATACACTCAAGATGAAGTCTCCTGGGAGAATGTGATCATTTTATGTGCTTATTAAATATATTTCCTGAACAAACCAAAGAGTTATAGCTATATAGCTCGCTCATTGCAGACCCCAAGGAACTTTGCAATCAGTGACGGCTTCACGATGCGGCCAAAAGTGGAATAAAGTTGTGACAAATCTTAACTCATGTTAAATGATAAACTAATGTTAGTGGCTTAGATGAGTTTGCTGACCCCGGTGGTAGCAGAACCAGCAATCTTGCGAAAGAAAGCTTGGAAGTGATGTAGCCCCCTTCCGAGCATGCATTTAGGGTTATTTATTGTACCACCTTCCCCAGATTTTGCCCAACCTTGGTGCTCAGTGTTTACAGACTAGAACCTGCCTCATGTAGGAAAAGTACAAGACTAGTGGAAAGCAAAGTACAGCAAGTGTCTATCAGGCAGTCAAGATAACACATAATGAAAATAAAAATACTATGTAAATCTCCCATGCTTAGAAACATGGGGCAGGAGCTGAGTAAGGTTCATGATAGTGACTACAGAATGTCTATCATTTCTAACAATACAAAATTAATTTACATTTAATATGGGTGGTTTGGCTATTTTAAAATGTATTTGATATTACTAAGGAAAGCTGAAATTGAATCTTACTGTGGTTCATAAGCATATTCAGTTGAGGTTTATTTCTGAAAATGCTTTGTGTAAATCACAGTACTTTATTGTTGAAATTGCCAGGTTTTGTGATACAAAAATATTAGATTCATAATTAAAATGCTGCTATTAATATCATCACAGCATTTTCCCCAGGCACTTAAAAAAAATCCTAGACATTTTCAAGGATGAGTGAGCTCCTTTTTAGAAAAGATTCTTCCCTACACAAGCTTATTAATATATGGTTAATCTAGGGAAGAATAAAGCATTATCAGAATGCACAGTAATGAGGCCTAAGAGCTCAAAACTGGAAACAGTCATCACCTTGACCAAATTGCAAAATAGTCTCTCCATACTACCCACAAAAGCAGCATTGGTGTCTAAGGCTCATCAAACAATGTCAGAGTAATCCTAGCAGATACATAATAAAGATATAATGAAGAAAAAAAAAATTGTAAAGGTTCCAGTTTGATCAGAGTAGCTCACCCTGTGCTCTACTCTATGGTTTAGGCAGAGAGGAAGGATGCTCTCTACTTGCTTCCCATAGGGCTCTGGCTTTTCATAACTGGCCAAGCTCAGGGAAGCCAGGCTTACAAGCAGGGTGGACCTCTGTGGGCAGGGCCATGGAAAGGAGCAAGGGGAAAGTCTTAACTCAATGTCTTTGCCCTCTACCAACAAGGTGTTCAAAAATCTAAAATGTTTTGGCATACACTACTCTTGGATAGCAATAGGCTATTCCACATATAAAATTAAGCACTCACCTAGATAGATGCCTCTAAACCTAAGAGACCGGACATTTGGGATTTTGGAAAACCAGACATTGAACCTGACAGGCTTATAATATCCTCACATTCTCGTGTATCCTGTTTTGCCCCCTTTGGTGTCATTTTCATGAAAATCTACATTGGTAAGTGGAATTGACTCAAGAAGAAGCACCCGGCCTTTTGCCACCACAAACTCTTTATTACTTCTGATACCCATCGTAGGAGAATAATAACTGATAGGTTTTCCTGTTTTAGTACATATCAAACCATCTGACCAGCAAAAGGGATATGTATTGCCCCAAAGAGCTGGTATACTTACAGCCAAATGCCAAGGCTCATGGTAGTTTTGTTTTCCTTGAGACAAGGTCTCATACTGTCATCCAGTCAGGAGTGCAATGACACAATCACAGCTCACTTGCAGCCTTGACCTTCTGGGCTTAAGTGAACCTCCTGCTTTAGCCTCCTAAGTAGTTGGGACTATAAGTATGCTACCACATCTTGCTATTTAAAAAAATTTTTTTTTGTAGAGAGATAGTCTCATTAAGTTTCCCAGGCTTTTTTTTTTTTTTTTTTTTTTTTTTAAATTAGTTTGTTTTGCATTTTTTTTTGGCTGGGGCTGGGTTTGAACCCTACACCTCTGGCATATGGGGCCGGCCCCCTACTCCTTTGAGCCACAGGCACCGCCCCACCCGGGCTGTTCTTGAACTCCTGGGCTCAAGTGATCCTCCTGCCTCTGCCTCCCAAACTGCAGAGATCATTGGTGTGAACTGCTACACCCAGCCAGCTCATGGCATTTTTATTAGACAAGGCAACTCTTATAAAAGGCCCACCTGATTGTTGATAGACTTTCTGAAATATTTAGTCTCAGGACTTCCTGACAGTAAAAGAAGATTTTTGACAAGCCAGGGCTTGTTCTCTTGGGCAGAACAGAATCTGGGGGAAGAAGAGAGGCTGGAGCAAGCTGGTGTTGAGGCTGCGGTCAGACAGCAGTGTTGGGCCCAGGATTTTACACATTTCCAGACGTGGAGCTGGAAGGGGAGAACTCCCATGGGGCTGAGCAGATCTTTTGCAGGGGTGGTGAGAGTTGTCAGAGGGACAGAATGGGAACCAGTTAATTCAGTGAAATACTCCAGGGACACACAAAGACCAAAATTAAACAAAAAATATGAAAAAAAAAACCTTCAAAGATATTTTAAGAGTTACTCAAAGAACTTAGTGATTATACATTCTTTTTGTTTGTTTGTTTTGTTAATCTAGTGTTCCTGTCAGACAGCAGGTGACAGACTCATGTTTCAAGAAGGGAAAGATCTCATCAGAGAAATGCAAATCAAAACCACTTTGAGAGATCACCTAATTTCAATAAAATTAGCCCACATCGTAAATTTCCAAAACTGCAGATGTTGGCATGGATGTGGAGAGAAAGGAACACTTCTATATTGTTGGTGGGACTGCAAACTAATACAGCCTTCTTGGAAAAAGGTATGGAGAATTTTCAAGGAACTAAAAGTTGACCTACTATTTGGTCCTGCAATATCATTACTAGGTATCCTACCCAGATGAACAAAAATCATTTTACAACAAAGAAATTTGCACCAGAGTATTTATTGTAGCCCAATTCACAATAGCCAAATCATGGAAGCAGCCTAAATGCCCATCAACACATGAATAGATAAATAAATTGTGGTATATGTATAGCATGGAATACAATGCAGCCATTAAGAGACGGAGACTTTACATCTTTTATGTTTACCTGGATTCAGCTGGAACATATTCTTAGTACAGTATCTCAAGAATGAGAAAAAAGTATCCTGTGTACTCAATACTATTATGAAACCAATATATAAACACTTACACATTCATACAAATGATAAAACACAAAGATAGTCCAGAAAGAAAAAGGGAGGGGGGGGGATAATTGGAGAGATCTCACCTAATGTATGCAATGCAAGGGTACCTTTCAAAACGAAAGAGTATATTATAAATGTCTTATCACAAAAATAAGTGAGATGATGGTTATGTTTGATTTAAGCATTCCATATTGTATAACATCATCACATTGTACCCCTAAATGTTTACAGTTATGATTTAATAAAAATTAAGTTTAAAAAGGGAACAATCATGTCAATGGGGGAAATCAGCATTACTGAGCAGGTACAATGTTCCTGGCACTATGTTAGATGTTAGATAGGATTGAGGTTTCTTACAAAAGCATGGTGTTGGGTACTCACATTATTTTCTTGCCTTGTCCCCATGGACTTCTGGCTGAATCCCAGAATGAAGGAGAAAGCAGTAGCAACAAACTACTAACATCAACTACAACTGTCAACAATTAACAGCTAATGTTTAGAGTGCTTAGCCAAGATTAGGAACTGCACTAACCCTTTGATGTGGATCAGTTAGTACCAGGACATCTCTATTACAGAGGTACTCTTATGATCCATCCCCATTTTACAACTGGAAAAACAGGCCCAACAACTGGCCCTAGGTCACAAATCTAGAGAAGAGGATTTGAGACCCAAAGCCTGAGTCTATCTCACTTCAGAGCCCTTAGAATAGGATAGACCACCTCCCATTTAAATAGGTAAGAATAAAAACTAAGAGCTGTTTTGTTAAAATTCTCATGGAATATAAAAATTAAAAAAGCAATCCCAGTGGCCACTGAGATTGGGAGCCAAGAGACAACTTCCACTCCCACACCAGCCTACCTTCACCTCCCAAATTCTAGGGGTTTTAGGGAGGACTCTGGGAATCTGAGGGAGAGGGGGTTGAACTCCTCGGAGTACTGTGTCCTGAGAAACATGAAGTTGTGACTATTGATAGGACACAATTTCCACTCCCAAACTGGGGGACCTGGGAGACATTGCTTACAGTACAACATGTTTAGAGCTGTCTGATGGGCCTTACATCTTTTCTACGATGTAGGTATTTTCCGAGTTGGAATTCGAGCTCAAAGACCACCTGCTTCTTTGTACAGGATTTTGCAAAACATTACATAAATGTCACTTTCTTTTGTTTGACAAAGTTTTATTTAAAAAGTAATGTTAAAAATACTTTATATACATTCTAAACTATGGAAAATTTGGACAGTCACATTTTAAATTTTAATTTTTAAAAATGTTTTGTTAGGGATTCATTGAGGGGTACAAAGAACCAGGTTACACTGATAGCAATTGTTAGGTAAACTCTTACATTTTTGATTTTTAAAAATGGAAATTCAAACATAGTGTGCAGCTAAAAGGCAGATGAAAAAATTTCAGCATTTAAAAAATAGGTAGCTTAACATAGGGGGGACTAAGCTATCTTTATTTGCTCCAGTCCGGTTGTCAAAATTGGACTTTTCTTCTTTGAGGACACTGTATCACAGCTTTTTAACTTTAGTGTGGATTATTTAGGAATACATTTGAAACTAAAGCACTAACTTTACTTTTGATTTTATAAAGTTTGAATGTTAGTTTTTCATCTGTTTATGACCAGTATTACTAAGAATAGGTTTCTTCTTAAAGCTCTTTAATTTCTTGTGTGTGCACTTTTCCTAGAAATGAGGACCGTGCTCCACTGCCATTTTTAAAGTTCACTGGCTTGAGTATGTTCTGCTTGTTAGGTCCTTCTAATACTGATACATCTTAAATTTAGTGGGTTTGAGCCCAATGTGGGCCATTTGGCTTCTCAGCCATCAAGTAGATTGTTTTATGATGTGATTTGATTGTTACAGACTACCAAAATAACCACAGGGGGCCCTGAAATGAGCCTTCAAGGGTTCCCCTTGCATTACTCTGCTCTAGAACATACAGTGGCTCCCTATTGTCCTTGGTGTCCCCTGAGATTCCACCCGATGCTGTTTTCTCTCCCTCACACATGCTCCTTGATATGTGCTGCTCTTCCTGCCTCAGCTCTGTCTGCTAAGGGGGGCCTCTACCCCTCAGGGAACTCAGGGGAAATGTGTTTCCCTCCCCAGAGCCAGCACAAGGTAGAAACTAAATGAAGACGTGCTCCAGCAATTGATAATTAACCTTCCAGTCAATGGACTTGCCAACTTTGGACTGAAAACCAAAACAGGATTTTGTATTATTGTTTTCAAGATTTAAGAGAGCCTGTGCTTTAAATAAGGATTTTGTATTTGTCAGCATTTCTACCTGAAATAATAAAAACCAGAGCAGAAGCAGCCTCATGAAAAAATAGCCTGTTGGAAACCACTGAGAAATATTAAAGTACACACCAGCACAGATTTTCTGTCAGTTTCAAAAATGTTTTGAATCTGATGCCATGCAGGATGCCAGGGGTTCCTTGTAGTCAGCGGTGTCAGAAAAACATAACAAATGAACAAACAAAATGTCCTAAATGTTGACTCAGTCAAAATAAACATTTCCTTACTCCAACAATAGGCAAGTTCTTGACTGAGTAGATGGAATTCCAGGTAGCCAGCTGAGTTGTACCTTGTAGGTAATTTTCAGAAACAGTAATAGCGTGCATGATAAAGTACTCAATTGGTGGAGGGAGATTAAGGATGAAGATGGCAAAGTGACTTAGTGTACTGGGCACGGTTAGGGAATTTGAATGATCAAACCCATGGAATTAGCACGTGATGTCCTAGATGGTTACCAGCAATGCCCACAAGCTTACAAATGTTAAAATGTGAGGAAACTGTCTATGAGGCCTGCCAAAAAACCAAACCTGAGGCTGCTTTGTAGAATTTTAACAGAGAAGAAAAGAAAGGGGGGAGAAAAAGGGAAGAAGGAAAAGAGGAAAGCCAAGGACACAGAGGCTTTGAAATCAAATGAGCAGTGATCACACATTCTTCAAGGCATTTCTTACATTTTATCTTGTCTCATTCTCACCTCAACCTTGAGGGAACCATTTTTGAATGACAGAGGTTAAATGACTTGCCCAGGATGAGGCAGAAACAGGTCCATGGGTGGGGACCAATCCCCCAGAGAGCAAAGGGGCGGTGGCGGTGAGGGCACTAACCTGTAGGGGATTAACCCCGTGACTCTTACCTATGGCCCCTTTGCCTTCTTGTTGCCCTTGGAGCCAACATATGAAATGATTTAGAGGAATCTCTCTGAAGGCAGGGGGATGGACTTAATGATGCCCGGAGATAGCCCCCTCCCCTGCCACATGGTGGTTTTCTTATGATTCTAAAAATGCATAGTGGGCCTCTATGGAAACAGTCCCCCAAGCCGGAAGCAGGGATTGGGCCCAGTTTCTCATCATTGAGCAATTGCACATGTCAGGAAAGGGCATGAAAGGAAAGACGCACGTCCATGGACGGTCTGTCTTCCTGATAAGAGGATCTCCTTGCTATGAAGCCTGCTAGACAGAGTGAGAACTTTAGGTGAGGTTCCTCATCTAATCTGCTTCAAAACTCTATGGGAGTTCACACCTGTAATCCTTAGGGGGAAGGCAGGAGTGGAGGCTCTTTTAGGGTTAGAAATGGCTGACCGGTCTTGGCTAGGATTTTCTCTGATGTGCAGATCTTCTGGAAAAGCAAAATCTGCCAGTTTGACTCTACAACCATTTAATGTGGTGAAGAGTTGCTGTAGCAACATGATTTCTGCCTCAGGTTGTCAGAAAATTCTTGCTTGCCGGGTTTGAAAAGAAAAATTGGACATTTAATCCCACCAGAGAATTTATACATAGAAGCAGATAGTAGCTACAAATTCTGGCTTTCTTAACTTTTTAGTATGAGTTTTGAGCATACACAAAAATAGTGTAACAAAGCTCCAGGTACCTATACCCTAGCTTCAACAATTAGCACACCATCCAGTTTGTTTCATTTGTGTACTTTCTTATTTAAATCCTGAATATAATATTTTATTCATTCACTGATACTTCAGTATGAATTTCTAAAAGGTAAGAACTCTTTTTAACAAATGATTCTTACACAAATAACACATAAAAGGATGAAGACTTCAGAATACAAATTCTGCCTGTCTCCCCAAACAAGTGATTTTAAACTGCACCTGTTTGCCCTTTTTTTCAAAGCAAGGACCAATCACTTCAGAATCTACACACTTTTATTAATTCCTCTACTTCAGACACTATTTTTTGGCTTAAAATATAAAACACTAGGTAGAAGGCAAAATTCTGTGCTTATGTGGAATATCTTATTTAATTCTTGCAACAACCCTAATATCCCATTTTATAGAAAAGAAAATGAGGTGCGGGGAGGTTAGTAACTTGACTGATGGCAAACACTGAGAATATGTAAGTGAGCAAACACATCCATCATTTTTGGTTCCTAATCAGGCCTAACCTTATCATTAAAGCCGCTGCATGCTTAGCCCACAGCTTGCAGATTTCAAGCAGTGAATGCTCCCCTGTGCTTTGAATTCTCATACCTAATGTTTAGAATTGACATTAAAATCTTATTGAGCATATATAGGTCCCTCAAAGACAGTGGTTCTCAATCTTCCTAAGACCATGGCCCTTTAATACAGTTCCTGTGGGTTGTGACTCACAGGTTGAGAACCGCTGCTCTAAGATGTTTGCTGGGTGATTTAAGGCTGTCTTTATCCCACAGACTCTATATTCAACTCGTGCATATGTCCTATTGTAAGCAGTATCCTTTAATGCAAAGTTTTGGGAGGTTTGATCCCTGATAATCAGTGTCATGAGGTAGGTGGCATACTAATGACATCAACTCAGCCAGTTTCTGGCTATGTGACCAAGGCAAGTAGCTAGCTGTCCCTGTCAGAACCTTGCAATGTTGCATTTGTCTGCCTTACTGGTCTGTTTCCTAGGCTCCTTGAGGTCAGGAGCCAATTTGTCACTTGTTGGTTTGGCTGTTCGTTCTTTTTCTGTATCTGAGTACTGAAATGTGGCACATAATAACTAAATATTAAGGTCATTTCAAAAGTTTTGTCCGTTTTTATGAGTCTACTTTAAACTGTAATATCTCAGTGAATATTTATTCAATTTAATCGAAATAAGTGCCATTTGAATCAGTGCACTTTTGCCAACATAACACAAGTCAATTAATTC
>CAUYPK010017191.1:0-43942 GCA_963574355.1 Loris lydekkerianus
CATATGCCAGAGATGGTGGGCCCAGCCCCGGCCGAAAACTGCAAAAAAAAAAAAAAAAAAAAAATGATTAATTTAAAATTAATACAGTGCTTCTGGGGGCAAGACATGATTGCAAGAAGGACTTTACCTAACAAATGCAATAAGTGTAACCTGGTTCTCTGTACCCTCAATAAATCCTCAACAATTAAAGAAAATTAAATTTAAAGTAAACCTAAAAGAAAAAAACACAAGGGACTAGACAAGGAAAAAAATCATTATTTACAGATCATTGGAGTACAAAGAAAATCAAGAAGAATCTATAAACTATTAACAATAATAAGTAAACTTAGCAAGATTGCTGAGTATACACCCTTGGTATTTGGGGCCAGCTATTTTTTTGTTGCAGTTTGGCTAGGGCCAGGCTCGAACCCGTCACCCTCGGTATATGGGGCCAGCGCCCTACTCACTAAGCCATAGGCACCACCCTGTTTCTAAAATTTAAAGGAAAATGTAAAGCACCTAAAATAGCCAAGGCAATACTGGAGATTTATTTACTCTATAGTAGTGATATGTGATCAATATATAGAACTCAATTGTATGTCTATATATTAACATGTAGGAAATAAAAACCATTTGCAATAGCAGCACCAAAAACATCAAATACTTACAGATAAATCTAATGAAAAATATGTAAGAACTGTATGCTGAAAACCAAAAATCATTAATGAGGGACATTTTCAAAGACCTAAACAGAATGATGTATTGTGTTCATAAATTGGAAGACTCAATACTGTTAAGATATCATTTCTCTCCAAATTCATTTATAGATTTAATACAAACCCAATAACTTTTTGGGTGTGTGTATAAATTAACAAGCAGTTACTTATTGGGTGTGTGTATAAATTAACAAGCTGTTTCTAAAATTTATTATTATTTTATTTATTTATTTATTTTTCTTTTTGTGACAGAGTCTCACTTTGTTGCCCTCAGTACAGTGCTGTGGCATTATAGCTCACAGCAACCTCCAGCTCCTGGGCTTAACTGATTCTCTTGCCTTAGCCTCCCAAGAAGCTGGGACTACAGGCGCCCACCACTAGGCCTGGCTATTTTTTTGTTGCCGTTTGGCTAGGGCCAGGTTTGAACCTATCGCCCTCGGTATATGGGGCCGGCACCCTACTCACTAAGCCACAGGCACTGCCCTATTTATAAAATTTAAAGGAAAATGTAAAGCACCTAAAATAGCCAAGGCAATACTGGAGATTTATTTACTCTATTGGATAGGAGACTTATTATAAAGTATAGTAGTGATATAAAAACAGAGAAATAGAATGGAAAAGAGACTCTAGAAACTAACCCCCCCCCCCCCACCTTATACGGTCAAATGATTTATGACAAACACTCCACTGCAATTCAGTAGGGTAATGATAGTATTTTTCAATAAATGGCACTGGGTTAGTTAGATATTCATATGGGAAAAATGTATATCTTGACCCCTACCTTATACCATATACAAAAATTAATTTATGATGGATCAAAGACTTAAATGTTATAGCTGAAACAATGAAACTTCTAAAGAAAATATAGGAAAATGTCCTCATGACCTTGGGATATAAAAGATTTCTTAAGACACAGAAAACATTAACCAGGAAAGAAAAGATTAATAAAATGGATTTCATTAAAATGAAGAACTTCTATTCCTCAAAAGATAAGAATAAGAAAAGGAAAAGGCATGCTACATACTGAGAGAAGGTACAATATACATAATCAACAACAACAACAAAAAAAACAACTCAGGAACATACAAAGAAATATAAATCAATGAGAAAAAAACAACAACTCAGTTAAACAATGGACAGAAGACACTTCACAAAACAGAAACACTTCACAAAAGAAGACATTCCAATGGCCAGAAAACACATTAAAAAGTGGTTACTGGTCAGAGAAATGCAAATTTAAATACCTGAGATATCACTACACACCTATCAAAATGGCTAAAATTTAAAAGGCTGAGAAAAGCAAGTGTTGATAGAGATGTGGAACAAGAACTCCCTTGACTTGCTAGTGGAAGGTGATGATAAATTTAGCAAATAACCGATAAAACAGGTTACAAGCAGTCTGGAAAAAAAAAAAAAAAACTACTTGGCAATATCTATTAAAGCTAAACATATACTTGCCTTCAATTCTGCTCTTTGGCATATACCCAATAGAAATGAGTGCTTATGCCCACCGAAAGTTACATATTCACAGATATTTAGCTTCATTTGTAATAACTAAAAGCAAGAAACAATCCAAATGTTTATTAAGAGTACAACGGTTAAAAACAGAATCTAGAGCAAGAGTGAGACCCCATCTCTAAAATAATACTAATACTAATACTAATGATAATATAAAGCCAGCCGTGGTGGCATGCACCTGTAATCCTAGCTATTAGGTCAGGTGAAGCAGGAGGATCGCTTGAGCCCAGGAGTTTGAGGTTGCAGTGAGCCATGATGATGCCACTGGACTCTAGCGTGGGCAACAGACTGAGACTGTGTCTCAAAAACAAAACAAAACAAAACAAACAAACAAAAAGCAAAATCCAAATCTTTGTAGTATATTCATACTGTGGAACACGACACATCAATAACAAAGAATGAATTACTGGTACATGAAACAATAAGAATAAATTACACAGATGTTGAGTGCTATGGGGATTAAAATAGTCAAATTTATAGATGCAGAATAGAATAGAGTTACCAGGGATGGGGGAGGGGAAATGGGGATGTAATGGTCAATGAACACACACTTTTATCTATGCAAGATAAATTCTGAAAATCTGTTACACAGCATAGTGCCTATAGCTAACAATACCACATTGTGTACTTAAAATCTGCTAAGTTATACCATATGTTAAGGGTTCTCATCACAAAAATCCAACAATGGTAATAATAAAGGTAGCAGAAGGAAACTTTGAGAGGTGATCAATATATTTATGGCCTTGATTTTTGGAATGGTGGCATGGGTACCTACTTATTCCCAAACTCATCAAGTTGTATACATTAAATGTGTACAGCTTTTTATATGTGTATCATACCTCAATAAAGTGGCTTTTTAAAAAAGCTGCATGAAAGAGGCAAGACTCAGAGCAGATGTTTCTGACAGCAAGAGAACACAGTCACCTTCTGGAGTACCAGAAATGTTTATATACACCTTTATATGGTTGGTGGGCACAAAGATGTAGACACAGGTCAAAATTCATTAAGCTGTACACTAAAGATTTGTATACTTTATTGCAGTCAACTTATACCTCAGTTATAACAATCTGTCTACACAACTAAAATCTAGAAAGATGAATAGTTGATTCTACCAGGGCAATGGGTATTAAAACAATAAGGTCTTGCCTGTGCATGGTAGCTCACACCTATAATCCCAGTGCTTTGGGAAACCAGAGGCAGGAGGATCGCTTGAGGCCAAGAGCTCAAGACCAGTCTGGGCAACATAGCAAGACGCTATCTCTACAAAAAAAATTTAAAAAATTAGCCTGGTGTGGTGTGCATGCTTACAGCCCTAGCTAATTGGGAGTCTGAGGTGGGAGGATCATTTGAACCCAAGAGTTTGAGGCTGCAGTGATCTATAATGGTGCCACTACACTCTGGCCTGGGTGACAGAACAAAATTCTGTCTCTTAAAAAAAAAAAAAAAAAAAAAAAAAAAGACCAGGTCTTAGTTGAGTAGTACTTAATAGGGTATTATGGAGTCAAATAAGTTTTGGTGTTTACTTCTATAAGAACAAACTTAAAAATAAGCTATTATTCTACTCTTTCTCTATATCAGGATCATCTGCTTTGTACAAGTATATTATGCAAAAAATTAAGGTATTTTATGTAGAAAGCACTAAAAAGTTTTTGTTAAATCAGAGGAATGAAAAAGCCCCAAGAGATATGGGAGTAGCTTATATCCAAAATGCTGACAATGGAGCCAAAAGTAATGACATAATCTTTAAACAATTTTCAAAAGCCAGGCTCTCTATCCCTAATGGGAGTCTTAATACCACCGATATGCTTACATTCTTGTTTCCATAATTTGATTTTGAAGTACTTATACAAAGTGAATGCAAAAATCTAGTAAACAGGATATGGTTAAGTAGCAGCTTCTAATCCTAAGTGTTAAGTACATTTTTCTTAAATATACAAGGTTTTAATCAGAAGGGTGAAAGCAAAGAAAAACATTTTACATGGTAGTCTTAAATTTGCTTCAATAGAACATAAACCAAGTTTTGATGAATGTACTGATAAATCTCTAGTTCCATTTTCAAATGTGATATTAATTTTAATAATGATGTGCTTTTTTTTTTGAGACAGAGTTTCACTTTGTCACCCTTGGTAGAGTGCTATGACGTCACAGCTCACAGCAACCTCCAGCTCTTGGGCTTAGGCGATTCTCTTGCCTCAGCCTCCCAAGTAGCTAGGGACCACAGGCGCCCGCCACAATGCCCAGCTATTTTTTGTTGTTGTTGCTGTTGCAGTTTGGCCAGGGCTGGGTTTGAACCCACCACCCTTGGTATATGGGGCCGGCACCCTACTCACTGAGCCACAGGTACCGCCCAATTGTAATGCTTTTTAAAAGGCACAATTTAAAGAGGTGAGAGAATATCAATACCACTAAAAGTATAGCTACGAGGAAGCCTCACAACACGACAAGAAAGAAATTGGACAAACAATGAAAACCTTAGCTAATGTGGGATTCTAAATGGGAGGGAGAATCTCTCAGTGTTTGGAAAGGTCAGAGGGAAAAAGGCATCTCACTGCATGCCGTGGTATCTAATAATGCTGCATTTTTATTTCATTTTCATTCTTTTCCCTAGGGCAGCCTTTCTTCTTTCACCCTAGGAAGTACATTGACAAGAACCAACAAACACCTTTTACGAGATTCACTAAATTAGCGAAAGGTCAACAAATATTAAAGTTTGCTCAATAAATAAATCTCTATAGCAAAGGAAATGTGTCATTTGGGCTTTTGATTCCCTTCACCCAGCCAGCTTCTGCAATAGCCACTCCCTCTGACTTCCTAGGTTTGCGGTAGAATTCATTTGTGTGGGTTTCCTTCTCCATAGCACTGATGAGGAAAGGGAAGACTAAAGGTGGGCTTCATATACTGCTTTAGGAAGGGAGTAGTCAAAACAGTTGTTCCATTAAACTGTAATTATCCATGACTACACTATCATTTTTTTCCACAATTAAGGATACTTGTGATCGAAGTTGTACCACAGCCGGAAGAGCCAAGCGCTCTCTGCTTTTGTAGTTCTCCTTTCATTTTCAGGAATACCCTGCAGACAGACAAAACAGAAATCCATATGGACACACAGATACCAACATATTTACTTTGAGCCATTCCTTTGTAGAATCAGAAATAGAGGCCACTACATATAAGATACTCGCCAACATGGGTACCATTAGAAATTTAATAGTTTATGTATTACAGCTGTGAAATAAGAAATTGAAATGTTTTTCTGAACACCTTTATTATTCAGGTTGCTTGCTTATTCATAAATGTATTGTCATTAAAAAAAATCATTGTGGGATCATTCATATCCTAAATCTGAAAGTCTTATCTCCCTAATGTAATAGGACCTTAAGCAGAAAACATCACATCGACACCCCTATCTTTGTTCTCCTGGTCCTCAAAAGTAACTGGCATCTTCAAAGCAGTTACTGTGTTATTAGAACACTAACAAATGAAAAAAGTAAAAGTTCCATGGTAAGCTTGACTGGCTAGGAGGGAAAGCTAACATAGCAAACAGGCATCTTCTAAAATAGCTTCCAAAAAGATAAACCATGTCCTTCTTTGTAATATGTTATAGTCAGCAGTCAGGCAGTTGGGTGATTGGTTCCAGCCCCAGCTCACTGACATTAACTAGTTTGGGCAAGTCTCTTTCCCTTTCTTGGCTTGAATTTCTTCATGTATAAAATGTGAGGGTTAGAGAATCCGTATGGCCCTTCCAGTGCCAATGTTCTATGGTTCCATGGTTTTATTTTCTAAAAGCAAAGAGTTTAGATTCAGGGCTTTTGTTCCTTCCTATCCTTCCTAATTCTCAAAATAAATTATTCTCTTCCTCAATATGTACCAACACATAAACAACATAAAATTGTTTGGGAATGCTGTAGGGGCTTACAAGGGACAAGAACACCTTCTGTACTTCCTTTTACAACATAAGGTTTGTGTGCCTCCACTTTGGTTTTTTTTTTTTTTTTTTTTTTTTTAGACAAGAGTTTCACTATGTTGCCATTGGTAGAGTGTTGTAGCGTCACAGCTCACAGCAACCTCAAACACTTGGGCTTAAGCGATTCTCTTGCCTAAGCCTCCCAACTAGCTGGAACTACAGGCACCCGCCACAACACCCGGCTATTTTTTGTTGCAGTTGTCATTGTTGTTTAGCTGGCCCAGGCTGGGCTTGAACCTGCCAGCCTCAGTATATGTGGCTGGCGCCGTAACCACTGTGCTATGGGTGCCAAGCCAACATAAAATTGTTTGGGAATGCTGTAGGAGCTTACAGGAGCCAAGAACCCTTTCTGTATTTCCTTTTACAACATGAGGTTTGTGTACCTCCACTTCTTGATGAGCAGCTCATCTCTAAATCTCACCATTCCCTCACTCACTCCATGCTTACTATAATGTCCCTCTGTTCTTCCCAACGGACACTCAAAATATCAAGTAAACAATAAAACCAAGATGTCCATAGCGTTTTGGAGGCAAGGGGGAAATAGTCTTTGGTTCTGTATGTCATAACTGGTATCACTTATCTGGCTCTATCCCTGTCACTGCATTTCCACTTATCCTCTGTGGTGAGAGAGGTGACACAGCTGGTGGAGACTCATGCAGAGAGTGACAAAGCATTTGTCTTGGGAGCTGTTAATTAACTTCATTCTTGTTTTGACACAGGAGGAAGCACTGAGGAGCTATTACCCTTTGAATGCTACCCCAGCTGCTTGGTATCATGGGAATTTATCCAGCCTGGTTTGCACGAATATTTCAAGCCGATGGAATTCTACTTTAAGGCTCTGACCACAAAAGAGACAAACACTTACTATATCATATGCATACATTTGCACTCATCACTCAACAACTAACAAAAGTGAGCATTTAGGAAATAAATCTGAGAAATGTATTTTTTTAAACCACACCCTGAAGACAAATATACTAAGGCTCGTTTCAGAATTATGTTTTGAAGGAGATGCTTTCTGTCTTCAAAAACCTAATTTTTGTGATTTCTCATCTAATGTCTAGTACTGAGTACTCAGAAACCATAGAAAAGTGGATAGAAAATACCAGAAAAGGGTGGTCATTCAAGAGAAGGCAGCCAGTTACACTGCATTCAGTCCAACAGGCTCAGGTTCATAGGAAAACTGAGAAACTGACACATGGAAATGGAAGGAAAAAAAAAAATAAGGAAATGTGGCCAAGGCTGAGGCATAGGGTAAGAAAGTGCATTCCCCTGAATGGGCAGGGAAGACTGACTAGAGATTCAAAAGCTTCTAGGCAGCTCTCAAGGACAGCTGCCGGTCGTCCAATTTGAAAGGTACACAGGAAGAGCAGCTGGAGCGGGGCTTACATCAGAAGCAGACCTTCATGCGCAAACCCAAGTGGAAAAAGGCTCCCTGTGCCAGAGGAGTCACTTGAAAACCCAGCAGCGCTTGAGAGACTGCTTTCCTCTGTGGCAAAAGCCCAGGGTGGCCCACAGATATGAAAGCTGTCACCCTTGATAACCACATGCTGTCAAAAATTTGGTTTTGTCTCTGTGGAGCAGTGAGGAAAGCCAGGAATGATGTCAGTTAAAAGCTAAGGCAAATGAGGCAGGATCTGAATGGAGGCATGAAGTCTGCATTACACTGTTTTCTTTCCAAACAACTGCACATTCGCCAGAAATGCTAGGGACAACACAAACACATATTTACCAAATGTTCTTGGTCTGAATCAACACCAACCCTAAAGGAAAAACACAAAGAGCAAATGAGATTTCAAAGCCAAAAAAAGGTCTATTCACATATGTACATTGTTATGTTAGGCAACTACTTTTCTCAACACAGAAGCTATGGAACAGTTCATGTTTTCTTGTTTCTTTATGGCTGTTGATGTAGATTTCTGGCTCCTGCCACTTTCCTTAGCAACAGCTTGGATTCTGAGGCAAGCAGGGTGTACTAATGATTCTTTTCCTGCAATCCCACTTACCGGTTTCAAGAAAATAGCATTTTCTTCTTTGAATTTAAGTCCACTGCCAGCAAAGGCAGGGAGAGCAACACTGCCCGGGTTGCTGAATAAGAACTACCAGGTAGTTCCAAAAATAAGGCTGGCAATTCTGGGAGGACCTGCATGTTTTGGGGGCCTCACAGCTTTCATGGCCACATCCTATTATGATGACTGAAGAGACAGTTCAACTACAGGTTTTTCATAGGCAAACAGACATTAGCCTTGGTTCTTCACAAGTCTTTTTTTATCTACTTAAAATTCCTGCTTTCCCTACCTCAGGGAGATGCTTCATTAAGTTTTCTCTGACTCTTCTCTATCCCCTACACAGGAGCACTAACCAACTCTATTCATTCTTCCTTTACACTAGCAGGTCTTCTGTCCTTTCCATCCCAAGAGCTCAAGCGCAGCCCTCACCCTGACTCACAGGGTCTGTTGCAGAAGGTTTTCCAGTCACCAGGCTCTCTCCCAAAGTTAGCTGTCAATAGCATAGAACTAGGTTATTCCCTTGAGCCTCTGAGAGTGGCTTACAACCCAGAGAGCCAAGTCTGAAGTCCTTTGTGGGGCAGTCAAGACTCTACAAACGAGTCCCCCCCCCCCACTCCTTGCTTCACTCCAACCTACCATTCCACACTCATTTCCCGTCATTCTTTTCTACATACTCTATACTAGCCATACCAACCTACTCCTCTCCAAATCCCTGTCCGCTCCCAAACCTTCATGCTTTTGCTCATGGTGTTCCCTCTACCTGAAATGTGCTTGCCCTTACTTTTTTTCTACTCATTTTATCAAGTTCCAACGTAACCATTCTATGACCCACTCAGGCAGAATCATTTTTCCCTCTGTGTATCTGCTGTATTTTCTTGTCCTTTAATATAATACTTAGCACAGTATAGTTATTTACCTGTCAGTGTCCCCCAAAAGACTGTGAGCTCCTTGAGGGTAAAGGTCATGTCTCAATTCATCTCTGTATCCCCAGAGTCTAGCACAGTACCTGACACACAATAGGTGCTCATATGTTTATCAGTTAAGTTTACTATAGACAATACACAAAAAATTAGCAGCATGAGCAGCTATAGCAGTAGAATCTCAGAATATGAATAATACTGAAGGGAGGAAAATGATGCAAGACCACATCTGGAAGGCAAGGGACTCACGGTTAAGTACTTAAAAACAGATGGCCATGAGCAGATTCATAATTCAAAGAAAAACTCTTTTTCTTTTCTTTGTTAACATGGCCAGGAGCTACTTAATATTTTCTCAGGCACATTAAACTCTAACCATATTTATGCATCTCAAGTGACATCTAGTGGTCTTATAGATAGCACATGTGTAATACTCAGATGGCATATTATTAAAAGCCAATTCCACATAATAAGCATTTATACAACACTTATTATTTGCCAGGCACTGTACTAGGCACAAGGCATAGACATGAATTAAATACGACCCTTGCCCTCAAGGAGCTCACAGACAAGTGGGGGAAACAGACACAACTACAGCATAATCCCTATGGGCTTGCTATCAGGGAATGCTAGCTTCAAATCTGGGTTTGGCTGCTTTTTAGCTGTGTGAACTCAGTCAAATTATGTAGCTGTATGAACTATAAATTTTATCATCTGGAAAATGGGGGCAAATATCTACCACACAGTTGCTGCAAGGATTAAATGAGAAAATGTATTGGAAGATCTTAAAAGAATGTCTGATGCATCATTAATACTAAGTGGTAGCTCTTATAACACTGAATAATGTTAAGGCTGAATAATGAATAAATAAGTGCAATAATAAGGAGAATCAATTTACACAAACAGAAGCGTGGTTCCAAGAGACAAGAACAGGGGGCCAAGGAAATGGCACTAAGCTGCGTCATTTACTGGGAGTAAAAGATAATTTCAGGCAGAGGGAACAGTATGAACAGAAGCTCAGAAACGGACAAGTGCAAAGCATGTGCAGTAAATGGTAGGGAGCCAAATGTGACTGTCACATTATATGAAAGGTCAGAGGAACAGCTGGCTAGTTCTAATTTGTCAAGGATCCAATATCTATACAACAGCTAGAATGACCTTTTTATACTCTAAAGTTCAAAGTCACTGTAAAATCCTCCAAGATTTTCAATTGTATTTAAAAATCCAAACCCTTTACCATGTCCTACAAGACCCATAGCAGGTGTCCATAAACTACAGCCCCCGGGCAACATCTGGTAGCCCTCCTGCTTTTGTAAATAAAGTTTTGCTGGAATACAACCACACAGGTTAATTTAAATGCGATCTATGGCTGCTTTCACACTAGAGTAGCTAAGTAGCTGAGACAGAGATTGGATGGCCTGCAAAGCCTAAATATTTACAATCTGACCCTTTCAGTAAAAGTTTGCAGACCCTTATCCCCATGGGATCTTGTCCACCTCATTTCCTACCCACCCTTCCATCATTATACTCCAGCTATGTGAACTTTTCCCCTGTTCATTAAATAGGCCAAGTCTGTTCCTGCCTCAGGGTCTTC
Organism: Loris lydekkerianus; assembly: GCA_963574355.1. Lineage (NCBI taxonomy): Eukaryota > Metazoa > Chordata > Mammalia > Primates > Lorisidae > Loris > Loris lydekkerianus. The sequence goes on from CAUYPK010017191.1 coordinate 10,698, forward strand.
GTACTTGCTCTTCCCTTTGCCTGGACTGTTTATCTTCCTAATAATTAGCCCATCTAGCCATCTAGCCATATCCTGTCATTCAGGTAGCCTGAGCTCAAATGTAATCTCTTAGACAGACCACTTCTGACCTCCTTATATAATGTGCCCCCATCCCCAAGGTACTATCATGGTACCTTGCTTGACAGCTAGCACAGCATTTAATACCATCTAAAATTGTCAGGTTCATTTATTTACTGCTTTTTGTTTGGCTTCTCCCACTAAAGTATAGATATTATGAGACCAGGGATCTTTTCTATCTCATTACTATCACTGCCCTTCTCTACAGCACAATTTCTTGATATTAGCATTACTGTACCGACATTTTGGTCCAAATTATTCTTTGTTGGTGGAGAGGAAGAGGGTGAGCCTCTCCATCCTGGGCTCTGTAGGATGTTTAGTAGCACTTCTGGCCTCTACCCAAAAGATGCAAGTAGCATCACCCGCTTCTAGTTGTGACAATCAAAAATGTCTCCAGACATTGCCAAATGTCCCTCAGGGAACAAAATTATCATCAGTTGAGAACCACTGAGTTGAAGCCTAAAATAGTGCTTGGCACATAGCCGGTACTCAGTAAGTATTTATTGAATAAATGAAAAAAAGGGCACATTTGAAGTGCCATACTTGGAGCTTTACAGACATTAACTCACTGAATCCTTGCAACAACCCTAGGAGGTAGGTACCATGACACGATATTAGAGATGAGGAAAATGAGGCTTTAAAAGCATAAAGAACTTGCCCAAGATCACAAAATTAGCAAGTGAAGGGGTGAGAACTTAAAACCAAGTTTAAACCAACCAAATTAACATGAATATTAAGCTTCCAGGGTTTATCAGCATCTTCAAAATTGTACTAGATAAATTTGGGGGAAGAAAAGAGAAACTTAAAATATAGTCTGTGATGCAAAGAATACCCCCCTCCCGACCCAATAAAACAAGAAAGCAACAAGAAATAATCTAAGACTATAAGTCAACACTGTATATAATTAAGTGCCAAAGTATGTTATTGGGATAGGCAAAATGGGGCCAAAGAACTTTCAAAAGCAGTGAAGTAAATTAAACTTTGTATCAGTAGGTGGGTTTTTGCTCTTTTGAGGGGAGATGGTAAGCCTGGGTATTCTATTTAGTTTGTCCTTACATTTAATTTTGTTCTCCTTTGTAAAATGAGGAAGAATCTTTATTACAAACTCTTGAGAAAAGAAAGCAGCTTAGTCTTTTCAAAATTTACCATCCTAATTTCTTGATGAAATATGGTATAGAAGAAATTAAGAAAGCCCAGAGGCTCTTCTAGACACCATTTAATTATGTGGTGACCTTGAACAAATCAGAACCTTTCTAATCTCTTTCTAAACTCTCTAATCTTTTTTCACTTATAAAAAGGAGTTATTGTGTTTAAAAGCAATTAGCACAATGCCCAGTACACAGTAGTTGCTCAATAAATGCCAGGTCCTCCTTGAAGTAATAAATGTAGAATATAAATGTCTTAATACAATAACTAAGAAAATGCCAGGAAGGCTATGTTGACCAGTGTGATGAAAATATGTCAAATGGTCTATATAACCAGTGTATGGTGTCCCATGATCGCATTAATGTACACAGCTATGATTTAATAATTAAAAAAAATTCTGTTTCTATGTTTTGTATTATATATAATAACAGCACAGAAATGTTAAGAAATGGATTTGAATAGTAAGGAGAGATTAAGACAGTAACAACAACACTTAAGTGTGACTTAAAGTGTGATTGACTTAGGGCTGGTTGGTCTTTAGACTATTAAAAGAAAGGCATACTAGAATGAAAAAAATGGAGGACAGAATCTGTAAAGTATGAAATACTGTTTTCTCTAATGAACCCTATGTATTCTGGAAGCTTGGTTCATCTTAATGTCTATGAAATTTCAGCCAAACACAGAAATAAAATCAACAAAGGCTTTAGCAACATAGGCTGCTGTATCCATGGAAACAAATGCGCAACTCTTCTCTTGAGATACGAGGAGCTTTCCAATTGAATGCATTAACTAGTACACATTCAAGACTAAATCCTCATGATCTTGGCCTTGGATTATTAGGTTGGAAACAGTGCTGATCACAAAGATGTGAAAAAAATGATAAAATATAGTGCTTCCTTCCTGCAGACGGAACAAAAAATTTTGATCCAACCTGGTGATATGAATTAAAAACCATAACATATCCTTTGGACCATTCAATTCTGTTTCTAGGAATGCATCCTAAGGAAATAATTAAACAATTTCACGGTGGAGTATACATTTAAGAATGTTCACATTGTTGATGGTAATAGTAATAACAAAATCTTCAAATGGTAATGGTAATAGTAAAATCCTCATTCAACAACAGGGATTTGATTAAATAAATCAGGATATATGCAGCCATTAAAATAATTGTTAATATATTTACTAATGTAAATGTCCATGCTAAAAGTATATGACATTTAAAAATCAGGCTACAAGAGTACCTTTAGTGTTGCCCCACTTTGTTAAAAACATACATAATACATAGCAAAAATTCTGTAAAAATATTCCTTAAATTATTAACACTGGTTTTTGTTTTCCTTTTGCATGTTTTCCTTTCTTCTGTGCCACCTAGTAGATATTTTAAAAGGAAAAATAAAATACTACAGATTCACCAAAGCTTTAGAAATAAACTGAAGCAGAAAAATAAACTGAATTAAAATTTAATATTAAAATGAGGTGTCCAGTTATCACTTACCTTATATGCAAGCAGGACAGCATTGCAGTGGTGCCACCACCAAACACCCAGACAGTAAAAAACACAATCAAAAGTGTGGTGCTGAACATCATTTGCCGTGCATAAGTAGCAGTATCTCGAATGGCCAAGGCAAATGCCATTGCACCTCGAAGGCCTACAAGGGAATGGAAAAGGTATATCTCTAATAACTTATCTCCAACACAAGCTTCATAAATTCAGAGAGAAAAAGCACATTCTAAAAACTTAGAAGCACATGAAAAAATACACAATATTAAAATACCTGTATATACAAATAGAAATAGAATTTGTATGACACTGACAAGTACTGAACTCTTAACAATTCTTTATTATTTATATAATTAATTAATTATTTTAAATGGGATCTCACCCTGTCGCCCAGGCTAGAGGGCAGTGGCATGATCACAGTTCACTGCAGCCTCGAACCCCTAGGCTCAAGCAATCCTCCCAACTCAACCTCTTGAATACACACTACAGGTATATGACATCAGGTCCAGCTAATTTTTTTTTTTTTTTTTTTTTTTTTTTTTTGCAGAGATGGGTCTCGCTTGTTGTCCAGGGTGGTCTTGACTTCTGGTCTCAAGCAATCTTCCCACCTTGGCCTCCCAAAGTGTTGGGATTACAGGCATGAGCCACCATGCCCAGCCTTATTTTTTTTTAACTTACATACCTTAAAATTCTCTCTTTTCAGTCTAAAGCTCCACAAGTTTTGACAAATGCATACAGGTGTGTGACTACTATCGCAATCAAGACACAGAAGGCTTTTATCATCCGCTTCTTGCAAATTCCTTGGTGTTATCTTTGAACTCCATACTCTTTTTTACCTCACTAAACCCCTGGCAATCACTGATATATTCTTGATTGACATGACTTTGTCTTTTTAAGAATGTCACATATCGAGAGATGAATAGAACCTTCTCTAAAGAAGACAGACGAATGGCTAGCAAACATATGAAAAAATGTTCATTGTCCCTAATTATCAGAGAAAAGCAAATCACACCCACCCTAAGATATCACCTAACCCCAGTGAGGATGGCCCACATCACAAAATCTCAAAGCTTCAGATGCTGGCGTGGATGTGGAGAAAAGGGAACACTTTTACACTGCTGGTGGGACTGCAAACAAATACAACCTTTTTGAAAGAAAGTATGGAGAATCCTCAAAGAACTCAAACTAGACCTCCCATTTGATCCTGCAATCACATTATTAGGCATCTACCCAGAAGGAAAAACATCATTTTACCATAAGGACACTTGCACTAGACCAGAGATCCTCAAACTGCAGCCCGAAGGCCACATGAGGCGGTGTGATTGTATTTGTTACCGTTTTGTTTTTTTACTTCAAAATAAGATATGTGCAGTATGCATAGGAATTTATTCATAGTATTTTTTAAACTACAGTCCAGCCCTCCAACAGTCTGAGAGACAGTGAATTGGCCCCCTGTTTAAAAAGTTTGAGGACCCCTGCACTAGACTGTTTATTGCAGCTCAATTTACAACTGCCAAACTGTGGAAACAACCAAAATGCCCACCAAACCAGGAATGGATTAACAAGCTGTGGTATATGTATACCACGGAATACTATTTAGCCACTAAAAAAGATGGAAACTTTACATCTTTTGTATTAACCTGGATGGAGTTGAAACACATTCTTCTTAGTAAAGCATTACAAGAATAGAGAAGCAAGAATCCAATATACTCAATTCTGATATGAGGATAATTGATGACCTAATACATGATGGGGGGTGGAGGAAGAGGGGAGCAGAGAGAGGAAAGGAAGGAGGGGGTGGGCATTATGATATGTGACACACCTCTTAGAGGCAGGACATAATTATAAGATGGACTTTACCTAACAAATGCAATCACTGTAACCTTGTTCTCTGTACCCTCGATGAATCCTCAACAATAATAACAAATAAAAGAATGTCACATAAATGTAAGGCCGGTGTGGTGACTTACACCTATAATCCCAGCACTCCTAGGAGGCTGAGGCGAGTGCATTGCTTGAGCTCAGGAGTTCAAGACCAGCCTACGCAAAAGCAAGACCCTTTGTCTAAAACTAGCTGGGCACTGTGGTGGCTGCCTGAAGTCCCAGCTACCTGTGAGACTGAGACAAGAAGATTGCTTGAGCCCAAAAGTTGGAGTTTGCTATGAGCTATGATGCCACAACACTCTACTGAGGACAACAAAGTGAGACTGTCTCAAAAAAAAAGAATGTCACATAAATGGAATCATATAGCATATAACTTTTCCAGACTGGCTTCTTTAACTCAGCATAATACCTCTGATCTATCCACATTGCTGAGTGGATCAGTCATTTATTCCTTTGAGTGCACAGTAGTATTCCATGGTATAGATGCACCACAGTTTGTTTAGCTATTCATCCGCTGAAAGAAAGACAAATGGGCTGTTTCCAAGTTTTAGCAATTATGAACGGAATGGCAAAAAACATTCGTTTACAGGTTTTGGTATAAAAAATGTGTTCATCTTTATCTTTCCCATTCTGTGTCACATTTCTGAACCAAGGATTTGGATGGAACCAGAATATGAAGACATTCCCATAGAAGGGAATGTGACATAATGAAAAAAAAAAATTATATTTGAGGATACAACTTCAATACTTAAAGAAGTCTTATATTACCAGCATAACATCTCAATGTGACATGAAGCTGTATACATCAGTGTACCTGCAGTGCGAATGACTGCTGGGAGTGGGCAAAAGAGGAAAGTTAGAGGCCGGGTGCAGTGGCTCATGCTTATAATCCTAGCACTCTGGGAGGCCGAGGCAGGTGGATTGCCTGAGCCCAGGAGTTCGAGATCAACCTGAGCAAGAGCAAGACCCCATCTCTAAAAATAGCCGGGCATTATGGCAGGTGCTTGTAGTCCCAGCTACTCAGGAGGCTAAGGCAAGGGGATCGCTTGAGCCCGGGAATTTGAAGTTGCTGTGAGCTGTAACATCATGACATTCTACCGAGGGTGACAAAGTGAGACTCTTGTCTCAAAAAAAAAAAAAAAAAAAAAAAAAAAGAGGAAAGTTATAACTTACCAGCAAACATCATCATATGTTGAAAATTTGATCCAATCTTACTTCTTCTACCCAAATTAAGTAAGAGGGACAAGGGGTAAATATTTGCAGCTCTTCCCAAGAAAATAGCAATCTAAAATTATCAATAGGTTAGGGATCATTTCTTATTATTATTTGGACTATACATTCAAGATGGTTAAAGTCTATTTCAAGGAGCTCAGTTTCTAACACAGTCTCTTGGTTTCATTGTCTAACACAGTGCTGTCCAACAGAACTTTCTACAACAATGGAAATTTTCTGTACCTGCACTGTCCAATACAATGAGCATCTGAAATGTGGCTAGTATGACCAAGAAACTGAAAATTTTATTTTTTTTATTTGAATTAATTTAAATTTAAATAATCCCATGTGGCTAACTGCAACCAAATTAGACAGTACAAGTCTAACACAGGCAGTTTACTAGCTAAAGAGAAACGTGTTTTGTTTTGTTTTGCTTCTTTAAGTTTTTCTTTTATTGTTAAATCATACCTGTGTACATTAGTGCAATCACCTGTACCCATTCTAAGATGCACCAGAGAAACATGTTTAAAAGCAAAACTTTTTTACTATACTTTTAAAATTATTAATAGAATAGGATAATTCATTTCATTGTCAGTGTTGGTAGGAAGAGGAGTAATACTGTCTAAACTTCCTCTTCCCTCCTTAAAACAAAGAAAAGGGCAGCTCAACTATTTCATACCATTTAAATTCCTGCTAGCCTCAATATACTCCAGGGAGTCTATACTTCTTACCTGCTTCAAAAGAAAAATTTAATGTGAAATACAGATTGGTTTTAACTGGAAGCCAATTTTAATATCTTTTTTCCAGTTTACTATCTATAGAGACTTCCACTTTATAATTACAAATTTTCTTACAAGGGTCACATTGCAGTCTCCATCCCATTTCTTAAGAGGAACATAAAGGAAAATCTAAGATTTAAAAACAAAACAAAGTTGGAGGAATATTGCTGGCCTAAGTAACTTTGGAAAAGAATGGAGTCTATAAAACTAAAGGCAAAAGGAACTGCACAGAAGCTTTCTATGCTTATAGATAAAGCTGTTTCCCATGGGAGTACTGGTTAACAGTTCTGATACTGTTATACACATGTACTGGAACTGAACAATCAAGTAAATGGATGGCATGTGGTGGGAGTCAGGTTTCTTACTGTTACAAGGAAAGTGCAAATCAGCAAAGGGAGAAGGCCAGAAGGATTCCATGGTAATGAATTGAGTTGGAGATATCCGAATGAACTCATGCTTAGCTTAACAGAGACACAGATGGTTACACACAGATATATGAATAGACCCATGAATATACATGAGTTAGTATATACATACACATTTCCTTGCTCTGTCAGGTGGCACTAAGCACATCAAGTGCCCAGATATTGGTTTCTAATACTATTCTCTAATAAAAGGAACTAGGGCTCCTTGGAGAAATAGCCAATTCTTAGCTGAGGCAGAAAATACACAAGATGAACCTAAAAAAAAATTTTTTTTAGTTCCAGAAAGTAGAGAAGTGCTCAAAAAAATAAAAATAAGGGCCAGGTACAGTGGTTCATGCCTATAACGCTGGCACTTGGGAGGCCGAGGCAGGTGGATCACCTGATCTCATAGGTTTGAGACCAGCCTGAGCCAAAGCAAGACCTAGTCTCTAAAAATAGCCCAGCGTTGTTGCGGGTGCCTGTAGTCCCAGCTACTCGGGAGGCTAAGGCAAGAGAATTTCTTAAGCCCAAGAGTTTGAGGTTGCTGTGATCTGTGACGCCATGGCACTCTACCAAGGGTGACAAAGTCAGACTCTGTTTCAAAAAAAACAAAACAAAACACAATAATGGGGTATGTCAAAGAGACACAGGGACCCACTGAAAGAGCTCCCAGTGGCCAAAGCTAGAATAGTCTGAGAACAAAATTAAAAAAAAAAAAAAAAAAAAGTTGTATTATATTATAACCTAAAATATAAAATAAATATCAATGAATCCATATTGATATAAAAAAATGACTGAATGAAACAATAAATTTGGGAGAATCGCCTGTGTAAGGAATTCTAAATAATTTTATAGATACTCTGTTCTCGAGGAGGTGGAATGTAGTTCCTCACTTCTAAGTATCTGTGCATAGTGACTTCCTTCTAGGCAGTAATATACAGAAAGGTGGAACAAATAAGCAACTTGACAATGGAGAACAATGACAAACACTACCTGAACCAAGTGATTACAACTACCATCAGCATTACCAAGTAGGGACCCTTGATATGATGTGATGAGAATGTACTTCACCTCTGTTGTCTTTTCCCCCCAGTCTAATCATGAGCAAAAATATCAGACAAATTCAAACTACAGGGCATCTTACAAAATAGCTGGCCAGTACCCTTTGAAACTATTAAGGGTCACCAAAACTAATGAACATATCTGGAACTGTCATAGTTGAGTAGAACCTAAGAAGATGTGACTATTAAATGTAATGTGGTGTCCTGGACAGGACCTTGGAATAGAAAAAGAATATTAGGGGAAAACTATGGAAATATGACTAAAGTATGAACTTTTGTCACTAATAATATATCAATATTGGTTCGTTCATTATGACAAATGTACCATGCTAATGTAAGATCTTAATAGAGGAAACTTCTCAGCGTCTTCTTTCCAACTAGTTTTTAAAGACTTAATTCATTCACGAGAGATAGAGAAAGAAAGAAACCAAAGCAGCCTTACTCAGCTTTTCCTCATCTGTGCCCTGCTGCCTTGTGGCATAGACTGCTAAATGTTTCCCTGTAGCCATCTTCTCTTTCTTTCCTTTAGCAATAGAGGACAAACAGTTTTATCTTTTGGGGTGGGCAGGACGGTAGGAAACTTTTCTGTTACTTCAATCTGTCAACATTATTTGTGCAATACATAAAAGCAAAATAAGATAGAATAAATAGAATAGAAAACAAGGGGGGAGGGTCCTTATTTGTTTTACTTGGGGAAAATTTTATATATTTAAATGTACTCTCATCAACCACATGCCTGCCCCAAAATCACATGAAAATCTCAGTTAAAATAGTTTTCAAAACAGAATACATGATAAAGGATACAAATGCCCCTACTACAAATGTTGGGTTAAAGACATGGTTCTGGAAGGTGAATAGTGTCAGCCCCATGTAGGAGAAGATGAAATTCTCTGCCAAGAAATTGAGAAGCTCGAACAACTGAAACGAAATTTTAAAAGGTTAGTTCAGTAAATACATTCAGTTATATAATCAGAAAACATGAGTATTACTAAGATAATGAAACAGACACTTTAAATACGTGAAGTTCATGCCTATACCCAAAAAAAACATGATTCAGAGGGGAGCAAATGTAGAGATGACAATGTCTAGTCCTACAGAAAAAGCCAGAAATGCTTCTTTCTCACTTTTTCCAATCAGCTTCTCTTCTCCAAACCACCCCCATCTTCAGTCACTTCTCTCCTCTTCCTCCAAACCTTGTCAGCTTTAGCCTAGCTTTCATCCACTCCCACCCATAATGCTGCAGAAGGACCCTAACTGCTATCCCAGCCATCCCCACCCAATCGGTGAACCTTTCTAAAAATATCACTTTCAGGATATTTCCTGCTTTACAAGCTAAAAGATTCAGTTCAACTTTTTATCCTGACATAAAATGCTTTGTGACAACTCTTATAACTGGCTGGCCATGTGACTTCACTTGTTCCATAGGTCTTGGTCCTCATTTAAGAAGCAAGCTTCCTGCAGACACAGCTTCTTCCATATAATCCTGCACGCCATGTCCTCACCTACTACCGGCCCACTCCACCCTGTTAGTATGGAGCGTGTGTTACTAACCCAGCAGGTGTGGGAGACTTGCTGAATGAAGGAAGTTAAGGCCCTCTATGATCTGTTGTCCTTATAGCCACCACAGTTATTTACCACTGCTCTCTACCACAAGCCTCCACCCCACAATTGGACAAAAGTTAAGAACATGGGCTCAAGAACCAAAATGCCTAGGCTTAAACTCTACCTTCCCTACTTGCCAGCTGTGTAGCTTTTGGCAAGCTCATTAATTCTTTAAAACCTATTCTTTCTTACCTAAAAATTGGAATAAAAATTAAAATAAGTATATATTTAATTCTCTTTAAATGATTTACTATACTATTATTACCACTTAATATACCATTTAATATATTATTATTACTATTATACTATTATTACTTATTCTTGTTTAATTCTAATAAGCTACATTTTATCCAGTGTTGACAATGTGCTCAATATGATATTAAGGACTTTACATGTGTTATCTCATATTAATTTCACAACAATTCCATGAAGTAGGTACTATTATTATCTCCATTTTAAAGATGGCAAAACTGAAACACAAAGAAGTTATGAAACTTATTGCTGGTCACACAGCCTGAGAGTGGAACCAGAATTTGAAACATCACAGTGACTCCAAAGTCCCAGTTTTATGCCACAACATGGGCCTACAAACTTTTCCTGTGAATGGCCAGAGAGTAAATATCTGAGGCTTTGCAGGCTACAAGGTCTCTGTCACAACTACTTAACTCTGCCAGGATAACACAAAAGCAGCCACAGACTATACAATAAAAAGAAATGGATGTGGCTGTGCTCCAAGAAAACCTTACTGATATCCGTATGTAGAAGAAAAAGAAAAAAAAGAGAAAACCTTACTGATAGACAGGAAAATGAGAATTTCATATAATCGTCATGGGTTACAAAATATTCTTCTTTTGATCTTTTTCTAACCATTTCAAAATGGATGGAAATAAAATAATTCTTAACTCATCGATCAGCAAGGGCCAGATTTGGCCTAAGGACTGGAATTGGCCAACCCTTCCCCAAGGGGTTCTTTTTATTCCTGCCTTTTTCTGTACTGCTCCCCCCAAAAATCCTTCCCATCCTTTTAAGCTCACCACTTCCTTTATAATAGCATTCCAGTTCCTCAAGCCTCAAACCGTTTTCCCCCTTCTCTAATGTCTTCTGCGACACACAATAAAATGCACACAATCTAGGATTGCTATGAGTCATGGTTTTTTTTTTGTTTGTTTGTTTGTTTTGTTTTTTTATGTATAAAAGCTTCGCATCACCAATAAACCAGAAACTTTCAGAAGCTTTCATCCTGTTCTTGCTTTTCATTCATAACTCCACTACCTGGAAAAATGTTGAACTTCCCAGCTGATTTGCTCCTCTATATTTACTGTACTAAATTAATTTATAAAAAGGATTTATAACCTCAATGCTTAGGCTTGGGAGGGGAAGCTTAACCTCTTTTGAGGGTTGGGGAAAACAGATCATAAACTAAATCTGTGGCTCCAGAAGAAGAAAAAGTACTCTTGCTCCTCCTTTAGCACCAGTCCTTTCCAGGCTAATCTTACTATGTTCTAATCATTTAGCAAAACTTAAAGCTTCTATTTCTCACTATAACCATAGTCAAGTAAGCACCTGTTTCTATTCCAGACATTACATTTTGTTCATATTTTTGTCCCATACACCTCATAAGACTGGAAAATTTTATGCCTACTTCCTTTAGGATTCCCTTCAGGCACCCTGCGTGACTGATCATTCAGTACTATATGAAGCCTGACCACTGACACAGTTCCCTGACCCTTGAAATTCCCAGAACATAGCAGTTTTGCAGTGTCAGAGTAAAGACTGAAGGAGGTGAATCTTTTCTTGGTACACCCGTCAGGTTGGAAGTTAATCTTATCTGTATCACATAGCAGTAGTTCTAGTCAAGACAGTAAGTTTCCAAAACGTTCTTCTTAAAAGCCATTAGATTAGGAAAACACTGAGAGAAAAGGAAGCTAATTGACTGTGTACTGGAGCCACAATAATAGCCCCTGGCTATTCTGCTGACCTACCTCTCCCCTAAAAGTTGTCACTCTTTAATTTGCCAATCCCAGCGATGTCTAGCATCAAAGGAAGAGAAGGTGAAATGTGCAAACATCATTTTGAACAGATCAAAGATTACTTTTAAGTAAAATGACTTCCATTGTGCTGAAAGAACAAAAAGTTTATTCATAAACTATGAAGTTTCTCTTACCTGTTTAGTTCTATGCTGAGACTCCGTGGACAAATTATTATATGTATAGTGTGCTTGTGTGATGCCACAAAACAATACCGCAACCACACCTATAAAGACATTAAATCACAAGTTCACATAGAAGAATGGTTCCCAAGTTTTATACCAGTCCTTCTTTTACAGAAATGTTCATCTGTGACTTACTCTGTTGAAAGGAACCACTTCCACTGCATATCTTTTTTATGTTCTAAAGTGACAGTTTAAATCCCAACCACACGCATGTTCAAACACTAAAGGAGGTGATCCACTCATGTGACTGGCAAAGTCACTCATAAGTGCTTACAATCAAAAGGAGAAAGTAACCTACCTGTGAAACCCCATGCTTCAGCCAAGAGGAAGGTACTCCAGGACATCAAGAAAAATAGACCTGTCTCCAACAACTGGAACTCCCGTAATTTGGTGAACTTTGTCACGTGAGACTGTTAAGGTTAGTAACAAGATCTTGTAATACAGATGCGCAATTAGAAAAAACAGTCTAAGCAAAGTAAGTAGGAAAGCGAAAGGATTCTCCAGCTTTATACAAAAGTCACAGGATAAGGAGGCACCACAATGAAGACACTCTTAAAATGGGCATCGGTTGCCTTCCCTTCAGTGAGGACATCTTACAGTTTCACCACTCCAATTGTTCTATGGTTATCACATACCTTGCTAGAAACCAGGCAGTAAAGAACAGGTAGAGATGGGAGCAACAGATCAGGTATACAAACATGTCAACTCTATTCACTTCCAACCTAAAAGCAAGACACCTTCTCTAATATAGCAATTTACATTTATAAAAACATGTAATTTCCATGAGATTTCACATTTATTTGATCCTCTAACACCTCTGCAATACACAGCAATCATTCCATGATGATGAAAGTGAAGCCCTTCACTTACTTGTATAAGTCTAACAAATATTTGACAGTGGAAGGCCTTGTGCCAAGTTATTACAAATCTCAGGCTAGGATCTAGAATCACTTCAACCACTAGGTACTACAACAAAATGATTGACAAGATATACTTCCTACCCTCAAGGGACTTGTATTGGGGAAAAAGATACTATCTCTACTACCTCATTCTTCAGAAGTCTTTTTATTGCCCCTCTATGCCTCAGTTCACCTATATAAAACTGTAAAAAGCAGCCTCTTCTAGCACAAGGCTAAAGTGTATCAAACGGATTCTTCTTTTTTTTCTTTGAGACAGAATCTTACTTCATCGTCTTCAGTACAGTGCTATGGTGTTATAGCTCAAAGCAACCTCAAACTCCTGGGCTCAAGTGATCCTCTTTCCTCAGCTTCCCAAGTAGCTGGGACTACAGGTGCCTGCCACAATGCCTGGCTATTTTTAGAGACAGGGTCTCTCTGTTGTCAGGCTGGTCTCTAACTCCTGAGCTCAAGCAATCCACCTGTCTTGGCCTTCCAGAGTATTAGGATTACAGGCATGAGCCATAAGTGATTCTTGAAAAAGAATGATGTATTGTTTCGGAGAATAATTATCATAGAAGTTTTAGAGGGGGAAACTCTTTAGAGATCATCTAGTCCCACTTATCCTTCCCACTGTCCCCACACTCCACTTTCCTACACTGAGATCCAAAGAGGTGAAGTATCGAAGCTTCTATCGCATGTGTCTGCCACTGTATGAAAGCTCCAAGGAGCCAGGGGTCAATGCTTGTCTTGTTTAGCTTTGATACCCAAGGCACAAGATCTGGCAAGTAGCATGTAATCAAGAAATGTCTCTTTAATGAGCACAAGAATAATGTGTCCAATATTTCTAATAGCTAACTAGAGCAGTACTAGGACTAAAACCTAGGTCCTTTGGGTGTCTCAGGACACTAGAGCACAAAGTTTAAAATCAGGAGAGCTGAAATGAACCCATATATCCTAACCCAGGAACCATATTTTGTTCATTTGGTATCATGGTTATAGATTTTGTCCTACTAAACAAAGAGCAAAAGACTGCCAGGCTGACCAGCAGCAAAGAATACCCAGAAGCTCTTTGGAATATATCCTTTATATCAATTTAATCTACAACCTTAAAATTTACCCTTAAAGGGATACTGAATCTAATGACACTTTAGCATTAAAATTTTTAGGGCATGCCAGATGTGGAGGCTCATGCCTGTAATCCTAGCACTCCGGGAGGCCGAGGGGGATGGATTGCTTGACCTGAGGAGTTTGAGACCAGTCTGAGCTAGAGTCAGACTCCCCCTCTCTAAAAATAGCTAGGCTCTGTGGTGAGGATCTATAGTCCCAGCTACTGGGAAGGCTGAGGCAAGAGGATCGCTTGAGTCTAAGAGTTTGATGTTGTTGTGAGTTATGACACCATGGCACTCTACTGAGGGCAAGAAAGTGAGAATCTGTCTCAAAAACAACACCAACAACAAAAAAGTTTTAGGGCACTGTGCCCTGTGCAGAACAATGAAAATATTTATTTATTAGCAAAGATTATTGCTTAATATTTTCAAACCAAGTACTTAGTTATAAGGTTAATAATTCTAACACAATTCTAATCATGAAAGTATAAGAAATCATAGAATATGGCATATGGCTACTTGTTAGGTTAACAAGGTAACAAAAGGATATTAAAGCTGTTACCACTCCTGTAGCAGCACCCATAGCAAAAGATCCACTGAAGATCCCAAGGAAGATTCCAATCGACTTGAACATGGCTGTGACATCAAAGGTGTGACTGTTATCTCCAGCTGGCTGGTATGCCACTATTGAGCTATAGAAGAGAGACTGCTGTTACTTCTAGAAGCAACTTATACTTTAAAAACATTGTCTATTATAAAGCTTGAAAGATGAAATTAGAGGGAGGGGGAAAAAAGCCCTACAACCATTGGATTTGAATTGACAAAATAAAGACGAAAAGCTACTAAAAACCCTGCAGTATATCCAGCTAGAAAAAACAACTTGGCTTTTTGTTAAATGATAATTTCAGTAGGTAGAACATTTTTTAAAGTCCTCTAATATGAAAGTTGTACAAAGCCTTTTCTTCCATCCTCAAGATACTGTGCAGTATTATTCTTTTGTAATTCTGTTTAAGAATTACTAGTATTGAGTGCCCCAAAGCCCTAACATACTAATGGGAACAAACCAATGAAAAAATCCCATTTGTTTCCAACAGAAGCATAAGAATATAAAAGACATTGTTCAATACTCAACCTGGTCACATTTTATTTTTCCTATGGGAAAAAAAGGTGACTAAAGGACCCCTTCCAACTTTTAGAATACCAGAATGGGCCAAATGCCTAATATCTATTCACTCACTGAAATGGACTTTTATATGAAAAAGGGTTCAAAAAGCCTTCTAAGGAATTAGAATCCACTCAATAGCACTTTTTGCATAACCAGCTGGATCCTCTACCCCAAACTTCTGAAAGAAAGTCACTCTATACCAGGCCAAGACAGGCAATTACAGGAGACACTCTCCATCGTGAACTCATAGTCTAAACCTGGCCTGAAAAAGCTTCTTTTATAACAGTCACCCCAGGAAATAAAAATAGCTGAGAAAATCGCTGTTGCCAGCAGGTCTCTGGCAACAGTGCTTACCGTTATTAAATCAGTTCTCATCTCGGTTAATTGATGGACCAGCCTTATAAAAAGTCCAGACTCAAAGACATCATACAAGTCACGTCAAAGAAAAGGAGAAAAAGCACATTCCTAAGAATGTAATGAATTCTGTCTGTGGTTACTGCAATTTTTTTTTTTTTCTGATTCAAAGCTAAAAAAATGTGCTTGCTATACCATGTAAATTAAAACAAGTCCTTTTCATACTTCCCAGGTTAAGGAAAAAACCCAAGACCAAACTAAAATATTCTGATTTGTAGCTATTTTATGGAAGTATAGCATTAACATTAATTTCTGGTAGTGGTATCTAGAAATTTCTGAAACTCAATCTGAATTAAAAATTTTAAATACTTGCGTTTAAATGTGCAACTGTTTAACTGGATCATTTCGGGTATAGTAGATTTGATACCGTTTTGATCAATATGAAATGACCCTTACTATCATGCTAGCTTACCTAGGTATAAAGGTTCTCACCACCATGAATGAGATTTGACAATGTTAAAACATTAAAATATAGTAGTTGGCTGGAGAAAAGAAAGGATATTGCTACAACAACCTTCTTTGTCTTTCAAAATGCTGGCTGGAACAAAATATCTATGCCATGCCTCCTGAGGTTGTGTTCCCTGAATTAGTACATACAAATCATTATTTCATTCTTTAATCACTAAAATGTAGAAGAACACATGTACATTTTCTATGGACTGAGAACAGAAGAGAAGTTTGTTTTCTTCTTTTTAAGACAAATACTGGCCTCTGAATTGAAATCTTAATTCATCTTTTGTACATTTTAGCTTGAGGCAGCAACATATTCTTTAAATCCAGAAAGTAATATAATGTACAGTTTGGGGGGGGGGAAATGACCTCATCATTCCACTGCCCTGACAGATCTATTTTATTTTCCTTCTGTATTCCTTTCCCCTCTTTTTGTTACAAGCATGCTAATTCATATCTAGTCATAATCACAGGGGAATATACAGTTCTGAATTTTGTTTCTACAAGTCATGGTCTTTATAACTACAGTTAAAAATGGTCCAAATATATATAGCATAATTTAACCAAACCATTTCCCCATGGTTAGAAAATTAAAAGTTGCTTTTAATATTTTTGCTACTACAAATAACAGTATGAAAGAACATCATCCTGCTTTCTACTGACTTTGGACTATTTCCTTGCATTGCCATTCTAAAATGGGACAACAGAGTATTACCATACCTGTAGCTCTTTTTACATGTTGCTCCACTGCTTTCAAAAAGCCTTTGATTTTATTTTTGGAGGGAAATATGACAATATCTCTCAATTTTTTAATGATCATACTCATTGGCCTAGAAACTCTACTTCTAAAAAACAGCCTATTTTTGTGCCATAACTTTTATTTTTTAATCAAACATTGTTAAAAAATGTATTATTTCTTTTTGATGAATGGTAAAGAAACTTGCTTATAATATACTCTGAATAAAAATTTTCCAATGTTATTGGGAAGAACACCATTTTAAAAAATGTGTCAAATGGTCTATGAAGCTAGTGTATGATGCCTCATAGTCATATTAATGTATGCAGCTATGATTTAATAAATAAATAAAAATATTTCAGATTAATATGAGGGTATGAACAATTAGGTTACATTGTTTGTGTTTGTCAGGTAAAGTCCTTGTTGTAGTTGTGTACCTCACCCAGGAGGTGTGCATATACTCTTACATCACGCCTATTTGGTGCAAGCATACCAGTCCTCCTCCATCCTCCCCTTTCCTCCCACCAACTTGAATTCAATTGAATTTTTCTCTTGTATGGGCATGTTTTTGTTCCTCTACTGGCTTCGTGTTAATATTAAGTACACTGGATTCTTGCTTTTCCATTATTGTTTAATAAGTAGAATGTTCTCTTTTTTAAAAAAATCCTACAAGGACCGGGCACAGTGGCTCATGCCTGTAATCCCAGCACTTGGGAGGCCGAGTCAGGTGGATTGCCTGAGCTCACAAGTTCGAGATCAGCCTGAGCAACAATGAGACCCCTGTCTCTAAAAAAATAGCCAGGCATTATGGTGGGCGCCTATAGTCCCAGCTACTTGGGAGGCTGAGGCAAGAGAATTGCTTAAGCCCAAGAATTTGAGGTTGCTGTGAGGTACGACGCCATGGCACTCTACTGAGGGTGACAAAGTGAGACTCTGTCTCAAAAAAAAAAAAAAAATCTACAGAAATATTATCAAAGATTCACAGTGATTTACACATAAATATGTTCACTACCTATGCTAGTCATAATAATACAATAATAGGAAATGTCAAATACTAATCAACAGGGAATTAGAGAGATAAATTTATAATGCATTCATCCAATGGGATAATAAAGGTATCAATAGACAATGTCCAAGTGAAGAAAAAGCAAGTTACAGAAAAGTATGTATAGTACTATGTCTTTTATTATTTAAAAATTATTAATATACTTGTATATTAATATCTTGATGGAAAAAGTCTGGATGAAAACCCTATTACTGGTTATTTCTGAGCTGTAATTTCAGAAAATGTTTACTTTCTGAGTCAAATACTTTTAATTTTTGTCACAAGCATATATTACTTACTATCATCATAAATAATGATAAAAGGTAATACCAATTTCAAACGTTAACAACAATGTATGAGTAGTCTAGTTTTACCACACCAGGGTTTCTCAACTTCAGCATTGTTTTTTTTTTTTTTTTTGAGACAGTCTCCACTCAGTGGAATACTAAGTAACTTATACTTTATCTCTAACCAGACAGACTATACATAGCATACTATATCCATATTTATATATCTACCTCATACAGCATGTATGAGGGAACTTGTTTCACTTCACCCTCACCTGATTAAAAATAACATTAAAAACCCCCAGAAACAGAACCCTCAATGAATCCCCAACAATAATAATAATAATAAAAAAAAAAACAGAAACAAAAATAACTTCCAACATAAATTTCAAGAAGAGTTGCCTTGGGTGGCACCTGTGGTGTGCTGGCCCCAAATACTGGAGGTAGAATGTTCAAACCCGGCCTCCAGCCAAAAACTGTAAAAAAAAAAAAAAAAAAAAAAAAAAAAAAAGAAGAAGAGGTGCCTTAACCTCTTAAGAGTCAAACAGAACTTCAGAAAGGGGGTCCCCTCCCCTTTGATGCAAGGCTGCTTATACAGAATATATACAGTAGATAACCATTAAACTAGTAGAATTCAACACAAAATAGACCATTTTTATCTAACCTACTTAAAAACACAGAAAAGGCAAATGAAAAATGATGATCAACATACCACTGAGCATTCTAACTAGTAACCTCCCATAGCCAGCGATGGGACTGGTTTCTCTTCAACTTCTGGACAGGAACACATTTGCTCAACTAACAACTTCCCTGTTACGATGACTACGATGACACTCTCCAGATATTGTCCTTCTCCACCAGAGTACCAGTGGATGTAATGACTTAATTTATCTCCTATCCATCTAGAATGTTACTAGCAATGTCCCATCCTTAGGGGAATTGAGAAAAGAGTTATTCATATTCTTTCCCATGAAGCTTCATCCTCTCACAAAACTCTTTTTGAGAAAGGATGAAAGAGAAGGATGAGCATGGCCCTATGTAAGAAGTGCTATGGAAAGGGCTTTCTGTTTTTAACACATTTATTCTTCACCAACACTGACATGTACACTCCCAAGCTTCAAATTTTCCACTGAGGTTTTCTTCTCCCTTTAACACTATTCATTTGTTCCTAAAATTGAAAGAAAGAGGTTACTTACATCCCCAAGCTCAAAATCTTTCAATGAAGTTTTTTTTTTTTGTTTTTTTTTTTTTCCTTAACACTGTTCAACTGTTTCTAAAATCGCAGGAAATGGGTTGCTTTATTAATGGAAAAAACTAAGGCATGGGACACATCAGTTTAAGATAGGACCACAACAGAGATTTTCTGACTCTTAATACGTTAGGGGAATGATAAAGGAATACTTACTAGTAAGATGATTAAACAGCAGAAGAATTATCTAGGACAGGGAATTGATGCTAAGAGTAACTGCCTGTAACTTATTCTCTTCACTTAGTGGTACTTGTGATCTCACATGGACCTACATACTGGAAGCTTCAATACTTTCTGTAGCTTCTTTTTTTTTTAAACACATAAGTCATAACCACATTACCCATTTCTCCCTTCCTTTAAATAATATAAACTCTTACTTGGCACCAATCATCATTAAAAGGGCTTATATTCAGTATTGATATTAGTTATAGCCTATAGGTTTTATTTCTCAGGTTAAATTTATATAAGTCGTAGACAGACACAAAAATTCTAGAAATAAATATGGTGTGTAACATTTACATACACTGCATTCACAAAAAAGGATTTGACCTTCTGTACATCATCATAGACATCATTTTAGGGATCAGTGTTATATCTCAGAAAGAAGAATTTCCAACTTTGCAGTAAGGCAATGGGGATAATCAGGCTGTGTAAACCAGAGTCAGTGATTTTATGCCCTTTTATATTTAACGAAGTAGAAATTAAGAAGATAAATAAAAATAAAGAGAAAATGTGAAGGGTTCTTACTTCTCTCTCACAGAAAGTTCTGGTATAAAGGCAACTGTCTATAGGGTTGGATTTTTGTTTAGTTAAGAGTAGGCAAACAGGATTAAGTTCTTCAGAGGTTCAGACCCATTTTTTCACCTGCAAACACTTTGTAATAACATGTACAGTACTTTCTATAATTAGATAAAAATACTGCTCACTTAATTATATTCAATAAAAAGTATATAGCTTAACACTTCTAAAGATTAAATATGTTTCTGAAATGATTATGTTAAATAAAATAGACTATAATGGGATATTTCTCAATTATCAAGTTGGCAAATATATAAAAGTTTGACAAATATTTTGTTGGTAAAGCTGTGAAAACAGACACTCCCATTATTTAGTGGTTAAAGTACAAAGTCGTATAATCCCTTTGACACCTAATTTAGCAATATCTACAAAATTATAAATGTATTTAACCGTTAACTCACCAATCTCACTTCTGGGCATTCACTATGATACATCTATGCATGTACAAAACAAAGTAGTTCATCATTGCAGCACCATCTGGGGCAGCAAAGAATTAGAAGCCCTTCAAGTGTCCAGCAATAGGAGAATAAGCAAATAAACTATAGTACAGATCATACACAGAATACTGTGTAGCTACAATGAATGGGAAAACTCCCTATTGGTAGGGAAAATTCTCCAGAACATACTTATGTGAGAGAACATAAGTAGTATGCTGCTATTAAAATAAAAATGAGAGGTAAATCACTTGTTCATAAGTGTGCTTGCACTGAATAAAGAAATACTAGGATACACAAGAAACTAATAAAACGATTGTAAGGGGCTATGGGGACAAGTGGATAAGGATAAGAGTAAGAATGTGACTTTTCCAGTGTATAACTTTTTACATAGTTTTGGTTTTTGAATGATGTAAATATATTATTTACTCAAAAATTAAATCTAATTAAAAGAATAAAACACTCAGATTATAATGCTAAAACAGAATAGAAAATTACATAGACAATATAATAAGAACTATGTAAAAATATCATACATAGAAAAAGGAAATGCCCTAGAAAGTTTACAGTAATTGTCTTTAGGTAGGAGGAGTACATATTTTTCATTTTTTCTTCCCTGAATTTCCCAATTTATCTATGAAGTATGTATTTCTTCAAGAGGGAAAAACATGTCTTGTTCTTACAAATGTTTCCATTCGTAATGCACTTTATTCAGTAAGTAACTTCCATTTCTTAGTACCCTCACATTTAATATTCAGAACATAATAAGAAAGCAGATACTTACGAGGACAGCACTATGGCAACAGCATCATTGAGGACACTTTCACCAAAAAGAAGTGCGTACAGTTCAACATCAACTTGAAGCTCGTGGAATATGGCAAGAACAGTCACTGGCAAGGGAAAAGAGTCAGAGGAATATTTACATGTGACAAACATAACTTACTCCCCTTAACAGACAATGAGAAGAGTTATAGAAATTCATTTCTTCCTCTTAGAATTAAATCTTAATAAATATTATCTTGCCATATTAAAGATTCAGTGATTTTATATCAATATTTTTCTTTTTCCTAATTGTGTGCATGCAACATTGCCTTTTGCTCTCTTAAAAGCAGTTGAAAATAACCTTGGAGGACTGAGTTGGCCTACATTCTTCAAGTAAATGTTAATGATCTTTTCTTGTATATTTCTTTTCCATACAGAATATATTCAGAATTTCTTACAAATAAAGTAGTCATCAATCTTTAGTAAAGAAACATATTATGAAAAACATCTGCTGCAAGCTTCATTTTTTTCCTTAAAGCTTATGCCTCACTCCTACTTGACTTACAAATTTCAAGCACACCAGTTTAGCAAAAACACTACAAAATAAAAAAAAAAAGTTTAGTTTGGGGCTAGAGTAAAATTTATAACTGGAACTATAGCTGCTATCTTTGACATAATATGAAGCCTACCAGGATATTACAGCTTGAAAAGCAAGCAAACAAACAAACAAACAAAAAACAACAACCAATTCTTTTAGGAAAGCAATCATGAGAATCCTTAAAATATCAGGTGAGACTGGAGTTGTATTAAAACTTTAATTGCTAGGTCACATACACCTTACTTGCTAAATAAATCCAGGCAGACATGAAATATTAATATAACCAGAGATGAGAGAGCCTTTTTAAATGCCAACCATAAAAACAGGAAACTTGCATTTTAAAAGATATAGTCTCTACTGAAAAACATTGCAGCTGGAATATACTGATACCAAAGCTTATCAAAAGACAGGGAAAAGGAGGGGAGAGCAATACTGCAGAATTTTGAAAAGACAACCAATGGCTTACTCTTCTAAGAGCAAGTAACAATCACAAAATAATAGAATTAGGGCCACTGCTTACATAATTCAGAAAAAAAATAACTGTCCAGCTGTATACAAGCAAAAGATTTTTGCTTGAGTTGTTCAGGCAATAGCCCCACCAAAATAAAATGAGAAGGTTAATGTAGCCAATCCAGTCAACTTAGATTTCTTAAAGCCTTTGAAAAATCAAGAAGCTTGCTTCTACTAAGAAGACATAGACACCAGAGACCACTGGCTCCTTGCAAAAACCATCCTACCTTCATATTGATAATGGAAGCAGCTACAAACTTCAAGGAAGCAATTTGATTTCTAGCTTTAAAAATACTAACTTACACAAATGTCTTTCTTTAAAAGGGCCCTCTGACTAATCTTTCAAAACCATCTCTTATAAGACATTTTTCTCCTTCCATAATGCCCTGTGTTATCAGAGTTAACAAGGAAATTCAGAGATAACCTTATGATCCTACCTTTTTAATTGTGCTAGATGACAATTAAAGAAGATGATTAACTTACAAGGTCAAAAAGTAAAACAGAACAAACTTTGATCAAGGTCCAAAGCCTAGTAAAAGAAAACTTCCATCCTTAGCTCATAAACTTCAGTCTATGTTCCTAACCCAACCTTTCATCCTACATTTTCTCCAAATTCCTAATCTGAATGTAGCTGTTAAACTTAGCAATACTATGCTAGGACAACTAAGACCTAATGCAGTACAATTAAATTCATTCTATAACAATCTTTAAAAGATCTGACACTAAAAGCACAAGGGTACAAGCTATGTTACTATCAAAACAATTTTATAACCTTAAGGTTAATTTTATAAAAACAATTCTTCGATATATATTAAAGTCCACAAATGATCCAAAACCATACCCGTATTAGCAGAACTATCTTCTAACAATCATTTAAAATGTTTTTTTTTTTGTTTTTTTTTTTTTAACATTAAATGCAGATTGGACAGTGCCTATGGCTCAGGGGGTAGGGCGCCGGCCCCATATACCAAGGGTGGTGGGTTCGAACCCTGCCCTGGCCAAACTGCAACAAAAAAAATAGCCAGGCGTTGTGGCAGGCATCTGTAGTCCCAGCTACTCGGGAGGCTGAGGCAAGAGAATCACCTAAGCCCAGGAGTTGGAGGCTGATGTTAGCTGTGACACCATGGCACTCTACCGAGGGCGACAAAGTGAAACTGTCTTTAAAAAAAAAAAAAAGGAACATTAAATGCAGATAACTGCATATTAAACAGATATTTAGGGACCTGGTTCAGAAGAAGTTTGAAAGAAAGCGTATTATTACCCATTTTAACTAAACTATAATCTAGTTCTCTTTAATCACTGAGGATAGAGATCAACCTGAATTTCTGAAGAAAATACTTTATAGTCCTTATCTAAGCAGCATCAATTTGTGGACCAGTAATAGATAAGTGTAATAAAATAGTAAAAGAATAAAAAATAAGCAGGTGATTAATCCAAAAGGAATAATAAATTTTGTTTTATCCTCCACAGTTGGAAAGTATAATAGTAGGGAAGTAATTAATCATGAATTCTACACTTCAGAGAAAGAAATAACCGCATGTGCTTTGACTATAAAACACTATACCTGAAGTACTTAAGCTCCACTCATGTAAAACATACCTGGATCAGTTGCTGATACAATGGCACCAAACAGCAGGCAATCTGTAAAGTAGAAATCTCCAGCAAGTTGTCCAGTGACCTTCATCAGTGTTACACAGCCATACATTATTGACCTGTTCAATAAACATTTTCCTTCTTTAGAAGAAAATATCAATTGTTTAAAAAGTTAGAATAAAGTAAGAACAGGAAGATGTGCCTACTGTAGTACTCTGTGATGAATCCCAAATTTAGTTTGTGTCATTTAAATATGGTAATACCTTGGCCTTAAGGAAAATTCAAACTTACTACTTACGTGAATACACGTTACTACAAAAGTTCTTAGACACATTAAGAAATACAACATCAAACAAATAAAAATATATTATTTTAAAACTTTAATTTGAAGGCTAAGAAGTATTTTAAGCTTCAAATACTTACCCAATAACAAAACAAGAAATTGCTGTTCCAAGAAAAGCATATGCTAGGATAGACCCAAGGTTTCGAAAGAAATGTCTCTGACAAGAAAACAAAACAAAACAGTGAAACACTATGTTAGAATACTTACTAATTATTTGAAAAAGAAAAGGTTTTCTATTCTAGTGTGCTATAGCCAATGTTAAATGCATTATTCACTAGAAGAAATAAGTATGAGAAAGCATTCTTATATAGGCAGAACTTTCAGCATCTAAAAAGGATAAGGAGAGGAGAAAGGAAGAAAAGCTGGAAAGAACTGCCTGTCAAACACTTCAGTTTGAGGCTTTTGAAAGTATATGCAATACAAAAGCACTTACCCTTTTCAGGCTATAACCTGCATAGAATATAATAGGAGGAAGTAATATGTTGAAAAATACTTCCGGATCAAAAGTAACCTGTTAAAATAAAGAGTTCTCTTAGATGCATTCCGTAGAAAGCCTCATAGTACATTATCAAATCATCAAAATGAAAAAAGATTAAATGTTAAACTCATTAAAGGCAAGAACATTATTGTGATCACTTAACAATATTTCATATAGGATAGCTATTGCTCTATTTCTCAACAAAGACATAGTATTGGAACAATCAGTTAAGGCATATCTGTGGAAAGTCTGTTAAAACATTGATATTAAAACTCTTAAAAATAGGAGAAAGCATGGCCAGATCTTTGCTTTAAATAAGAGACCCAAAACTGCTCCAATATTATTGTTGGCAAGAAAAAGCAGACTTCTTACCTAAATACATAGTTCATCTTTAAAGGTATATAACACAGCATTGTAGTAAAAAGTTTCTGTACAATTCAGATTTCTAGTCCTGATAGCCCACTCATCTTAAGACTTTCCTCTACAAAAACTGCAGATGCCCCTTTCTGTTCACAAGGCTGCAGCAGAATCTAATGCAAACACAAAGCAGCTACATGTATACCTATGCTAATGCTTCGTTTATTAGAACTTACAAGAAATTGGAATTTTGCACAAGTGAAAAGAAGTCTTGCTACAAAATAAACCTGAAGTTCATAGGAAATTTTAAAAGTATTAAAGATGGTTAACAACACAATCAAGTAGCTATAAAAGTCCTGCCAAGGTAGAAGACAGGAGAAGTAACGGCTAACAGCCAAACATGGATAAAAACAAAGAGATACAAGCAAAGTTGAACTGAGAAACCTCATGACAGAAAGAAACTATAAAAGGGACAGGAGAAAGTAGGTCTAGGAATGTGTAGGAGCCAGTACCATTGCACCGCCACCTCCTCCTTTGTGCACAGCATGGTACAATAATGCAGACTCACACTAAGGCCCCGGAAGCTGTGCCAGACTGTAAATCAAAGAAAAATGAAATTGTGCTCAGTATAGAACACAATTGAGGCAAGAAAAGATTCAAAGAAATATTAATGGACTATTTTAGGTAATATCAAATAAACCCCAATGTACTGAAGTGCTATCAAAGTGAAAGGTCCATCTGCAAGCTGAAAGAAATGCTTATACATTGTGCTTAACTCAATCCTGGTAACCACTTATCACAACAATTGTAAATAATGCACAGTGAAACAAAAAGGGTCATAGTACTTAGCTTTAATCAGAAAAAGAGATACATAGACATATCCATTTTGTTATATTATTAATTTGTTAAATTGAGGTTTTACTCCATTTTAAAAGTCTAGTTATTTTAAATACCATTAAACATTATTTCTTTTCTTCTGAATCATTTTGCTTAGTTATACACACACAAAAAAACACCTCAAACATTCCCTTTAAGTAAGCACTTACCTTTCTAAGCATTTCATTATCTTGAACGTTATTTAGTTCATGTGAACTAATCTCTCCTTTCAGCGTATACTCATAAAATTTTCCACTAACGTTTACCAATAAGGTAGCTGGACTTGACTGCACTTCACAGCTCAGGGTCACATTATTTACATCACTTGGAACATGAATGCCATACCGAAGAACAAGGCCCACCAAAAGACCTGGAAACAAAACAACATAAATTTTCCTTGCACACAGAGACTACTTCTGTACCCTCCACATAACTCTGGATTGATAACAGAAAATCTCTTATGATAGTTCCCTTTAGTTCAGGACCAATTTTTAGATCAAATGCTGTTCATTTTAAAGAATTAATTAATAAATTCAATCACAGCTACCAATAAGACTGACAAGGGGGGATTGCTTGAGGCCAGGAGTTTGGAGACCAGTCTGGATATCACAATGACACCCTGTGCCTGTAAAACAAAAATGAAAAATTTAGCTGGGTTCTGATGACTTATGCCTGTAGTCCCAGCTACTCAGGAAGTTTGAGGCTGCAGTGAGCTATGATCATGCTACTCTACTCCAGCCTACATAACAGGGCAAGGCCCCATCTTTAAAAAAAAAAATGAAGTATTATTAAATTCACACATCCAAGAGCCCAATCTTAACCCAGTAATACAGGAGAGAAAAACCTTTTAGTCCCTCGGATAACAGTGTAGATCACTGCATTTCTAGATCAATATGTTAATTAAGTGATGAGAAAGGTAACAAAATGAGAAAAAAAAACCTTCAAATCACCTGGACAAAGAATATACTCTAAGGCGTCTTAACCTGACAGTGCAATCATGCTAGAAATAGGTTTTTGACCTCTGTCAATTTGCCAGACTTAAAACATATACATTTCCCAAGTTTATCTCCACAGAACATGGCTAACCAAATACGTTAATACATATTTAACAAATTGGAAAGTCAATAATATTTATAGATTGATTTGAGTTCTGCTACTTAAAAGGACAGATTTTAATTTTAAAATATCTGCTTCAAAATTGAAACACAGAATAGAAGTCCTGAATCTGGCACTATCAGATCAACATATTGCTAGGATTTTTCCTGGATCATCCTGTTGATATTCAAATATGCATAATGCTCTAGGCACTGTAAACCTATACAGATTCAATGCATCCATTTAATAATGGCTTTATCCATATCTAAGTCATATAATATAAAGTTTATCCTTTTAAACTGTACAATTCTGTGGTCTTCAGTACATTCACAAAGTTGTATATCAATCCCCAGCATCTAATTCTAGAACAGTTTCATCACCTCCTACCCACCCCCACCCTCCCCTGTAAAAAAAGCCCCATACCTATTAGCAGTCACTTTCCATCCCTTAGTCCCTGGCAACCATTGATCTACTTTCTGTCTCTATAGATTTCCTATTTTG
Organism: Loris lydekkerianus; assembly: GCA_963574355.1. Classification (NCBI taxonomy): domain Eukaryota; kingdom Metazoa; phylum Chordata; class Mammalia; order Primates; family Lorisidae; genus Loris; species Loris lydekkerianus. The sequence continues at coordinate 38,315 of CAUYPK010017191.1, forward strand.
GACATTTCATATAAATGGAATCTTATAATATGTGGCCTTTTGTGTCTGGCTTCTTTTACTTTGCAAAATGTTTTTAAGGTTTATCAACATTGTAGCATGCATTAGAACATCACCCATTTAATGGGCACATAATATTCCATTGTGTGGATCTATCTAAACAAATTGAATCTGAACTTCTGAAATTTTCCTTAACTCCAAGATGCACAGTATACTACTACTAGCTACATTTTCCCTTCCTATTGCCTTTCATTCTGACTAGTCAGTCATTCTTTTAATATTTGAATGAATGGAGTACTATACTAAGAAGGCCTCCAGGGTCCAGAGATGAAAATAGGGTCCCTCCTTCAAGGAATATCCAGTTAACTAAAGCAGACAAAATAATAATAATAATGATAATAATAATAATAATAATAATAATACAATATATATGTTTACAAAGTGTTATAAAAACAGAAAAGAGATACTTAACCAAGCCTGAGGGAGTGGGACATTATGGAAGTCTTTCCGGAGATGTCACCTCTTCAAGTAACAAAACAGAAGGAAGAATATATTCCAGGTAGGGGAATAGTAGTACATATCCAGTCAAGGAAGGAGTGAACACAGCCCATTCAGGGAATCACAAGTAATTCAGTAAAGCTGGCTTATAAAGTGCCAAGAGCTGTTTGAAAGATCAGCAAGGAGCTGAATCATAAAAGACCTTATATGTTGGGGAAGAGAGTTTGGATTTGATCCCAAAAGCAAAATGAAATCATAGAAGGGTTCTAAGTAGGGGTCTGACATCAACTTCTATTTTAGAAAGACTGGTTTAGACTAGAGAGGATCTTAAAGGCTAGCTACATGGCCACTGCAGTCATTCAGGCAATAAGGGCTCTTAGGATCTAGTCTCAGAAAGTAGTGACAGGAAAGAATGATTTTTAGAAGCTATTATATTTTAGAAAGATTTAGTAACTGAGTAGAATAGACTGGGGGAAAGGGAGATGAAAGACTGAGAGCCTTAATTGACTTGGTAACAGTCATTGGGTTTGGCAAAAAGAAGGTAATGGGAGACCTTCATAAGAGCTGTTTCAGTTGAATAGTAGGGATAGAAGGCAGACATGAGTGAGAAGTGAAGAAGCAAAAACAAGAGGGTGTAATGGGAGTAGTTAGACAGGAAGAGGGGAGGGAGCAGAGATGAGGAATCCTTCTAGTCAACTTGCAGTCACATACGTTTTTAGAGTAGTAATGATTAACTGGTGAACAGTACCATGGCACCAACTTTTAAAATGTTTTAACAAAGCTTCTAATTTAAAATAAGTGAAAGATACTCTCTGAAAATATCTCACCTCCAAAAAACAAAATAAAAGGTGACTGCTGGCTATCAACTGTGCTTAGCAGACATAGGCGAGAAAAGGCTACAAATCCAGTCATTCTGCCTATTTGACATAGAAACAGCTTATTCCACAAAACCAAATTAAGAAGCTCAGTAGAAGCTGTCCTTGTATTTACATGCAAAAGTCACAGACAAGCAACTACAAATAATAATAACAGTAGCATAAATTATTTCCATGTCCCCAAGCCCACCTATGCAGGAACAATATCCACTGGTTCTATTACTTGCCTAGCCCTGTGGTGAAGCATCACTAGGTGCCGTGAGGAAAGCTCAGCACTTGAACAAATTTGAAACACTCACCTTGGCAGATAAAACAACATCATGGAGAATAATTACTTAGGTTGGAAAAAAATCAAGATCCTTTTATTACAGCATCAGCCATCTAAAAAAATGAAATTTCTTTGAAAAAGTTGACAGATAAGTTAATATGGGTTCCTAAAAAGGCCAAATCCTAATCAAAACAAAAAGAATGTTTTGTTAAGAGAATAAAATATGGACCAGCGCAGTGGCTCATGCCTGTAATCCTAGCACTCTGGGAGGTTGAGGCAGGAGGATCCCCTGAACTCAAGAGTTTGCAACCAACCTGAGCAAGAGCAAGACCCCATCTCTCCTAAAAATAGAAAAATTAGCTGGGCATGGTGGTGTATCCCCACAGTTTCAGCTACTCAGGAGGTTGAGGCAGGAGGATGGTTAGAGCCCAGTTTGAGGTTTCTGTGAGCTAGGCTGACACCACAGCACTCTAGCCTGGGCAAGAGAGTGATACTCTGTCTCAATAAATAAATAAATTTAATCTAATTTTTAAAAAGAAGATAGCAGAAACTTCTAGCCTCTTACATAGAGAGGAAGAAAGAAACATTCATATAATGAAATTTAAAATCAGTACCAAAAGGCAACAAAGAACCCAAGTACAAAGAGATAACACTAACAAAACAGGGAAGTTCTATCCCTCCTTCACATTCCTAACTTGTGCTGGTAAACCTCCCAGTGATAAGGAACTCAGCATCACTCAAGCCTCCACCATTGTATGATTCTCCCAGTCAGTAGAAACAGGTTTTCTCATTCTTCCAGCCCATTATTCTAGCCTATCACACCTGAAGCCTCCAATAGTCAAAAATATGGAAGGAATATCACTGGGGCATTCAGCATGGCCAAAACTGACCAAATTTAGTGTGTATAAACATTACTTGCACGAAGAACACTGCTAGATTCTGTGTTAAAAGCTAATTCAACTTCAAGATAGCCAAGCCTTTTGCTGACCTCTGGTTAGCTTTACATGCATTTCTTCATTCATCTCTCTGTCTCCCAGCACATTCTTCACAGTAGTTCTTCAGGCTTTTATCCTCTTTCTTGAGTCCTCAACCCCACTGCCCACTTTTCTGAAAAAGTAGGGTGTCTTAATTACATAGGCTGCCTTAATTACAAGTCTCTCCTTCTCAGAATAAATGCACTTATCTTCAACTCCCCTCTCAGGAAAAGATAAATCTCTTTCCCAAGGAAAATCTTTCACCTAGGACCTTAAACCAATCCCTATCTTGTTTTTTGCATATATTATTTGATCATCATAGCCTTATGACATGGATACTACTATAAATCTATCATTCTTTCCCCATCTATAAAATAGGGATAAACGGCTGGGTGCAGTGGCTCATGCCTGTAATCTTAGTACTCTGGGAGGCTGAGGCAGGTGGATTGCTTGAGTCCAGGAGTTGGAGACCAACCTGAGCAAGAACAAGACTCCAACTCTACTAAAAGTAAAAACAAACAAACAAACAAAAAACCAAACAAAACTGTAATCCTAGCACTCTGGGAGGTTGAGGCTCCCAAGACTTGCCAGCTGTTTTGGTGGGTGCCTGTAGTCCCAGCTACTTGGGAGGCCAAGGCAAGAGGATCACTTGAGCCCAAGAGTTTGAGGTTGCTGTGAGATATGATGCCATGGCAACAGAGTGAGACTCTGCCTCAAAAAAAAAAAAAAAAAGTAGGGGGATAAATGACTTGCCTGACATTGTCATCAAGTAATAAAACCAGAATTGAAATCTAGATTTTCTGATTCCAACACCTCTGTATATTCATCCCTCAGTATTCCTGGGAGGTTTGTTGCAGGATCCGTTGAGGATACCAAAATCCTCAGATGCTCAAGTCCTTGATATAAAATGGTACAGGGGTGGCGAACACGCGGCTAGAGCCGCATGCGGCTCCCGGCCAAAATGAATTTCTGCTCTTTGCCTCTTATCATTATTTTGTATACTGTGGCTCTTTGCCAAGTTTGGATTTTGTTATGCAGCTTCTGAGGAGGGACCTCTGAGGAGCGATCTCCGAGCGCGAAGTCGAACTTGTTCGCCACCCCTGTTATAGACCAATAACACTAATGAATATAGATGCTAAAATACTCAATAAGATCCTAACAAACAGAATCCAACAACACATCAAAAAAATTATACACCATGACCAAGTCAGATTTATCCCAGGGTCTCAAGGCTGGCTCAATATACGTAAATCTATAAATGTAATTCAACACATAAACAAACATATGATTCTTTCAATTGATGCTGAAAAAGCTTTTGGTAATATCCAGCATCCCTTCATGATCAGAACACTTAAGAAAATTGGTATAGAAGGGACATTTCTTAAACTAACAGAGGCCATCTACAGCAAACACACAGCCAATATCGTGTTGAATGGAGTTAAATTGAAATCATTTCCACTTAGATCAGGAACCAGGCAAGGTTGCCCATTGTCTCCATTGCTCTTTAACATTGTCATGGAAGTTTTAGCCATTGCAATTAGGGAAGAAAAGGTGAACAAGGGTATCCACAAGGGACAGAAGAGATAAAACTTTCACTCTTCACAGACGATATGATCGTATATCTAGAAAACACTAGGGATTCTACTACAAAAATTTTGGAAGTGATCAAGGAATATAGCAATGTCTCAGGCTACAAAATCAACACCCATAAATCTGTAGCCTTTATATGTACCAACAATAACCAAGCCGAGCAAACAGTCAAGGACTCTATTCCTTTCACATTAGTGCCAAAGAAGATGAAATATTTGGGAGTATACCTAAGAAAGGATGTGAAAGATCTCTACAAAGAGAACTATGAAACTCTAAGAAAAGAAATAGCCGAAGATGTTAACAGATCGAAAAACATACCATGTTCATGGCTGGGAAGAATCAACATGGTTAAAATGTCCATACTTCCCAAAGCAATATATAATTTTAATGCGATACCTATTAAAGCTCCATTGTCATACTTTAAAGATCTTGAAAAAATAATGCTTCGTTTTATATGGAATCAGAAAAAACCTCGAATAGCCAAAACATTACTCAGAAATAAAAACAAAGCAGGAGGAATCACGCTACCAGACTTCAGACTGTACTATAAATCAATAGTGATCAAAACAGCATGGTACTGGCACAAAAGCAGAGAAGTAGATTTCTGGAACAGAATAGAGAACCAAGAGGTGGATCCAGCTACTTATCATCATTTGATCTTTGACAAGCCAATTAAAAACATTCAGTGGGGAAAAGATTCCCTATTTAACAAATGGTAACTGGTTGGCAACCTATGGAAGATTGAAACTGGACCCACACATTTCACCATTAACTAAGATAGACTCTCGTTAGATAAAAGATTTAAACTTAAGACATGAAACTATAAAAATACTCAAAGAAAGTGCAGAGAAAACTCTTGAAGTAATCGGCCTGGGTGAATATTTTATGAGGCGGACTCCCTAGGCAACTGAAGAAGTACTAAAAATACACTACTGGGACCTGATGAAAGTAAAAAGCTTCTGCACAGCCAAGAACATTGTGAGTAAAGCAAGCAGACAGCCCTCAGAATGGGAGAAAATATTTGCAGGTTATACATCTGATAAAGGTCTAATAACCAGAATCCACAAAGAACTCAAATCTATTAGCAAGAAAAGAACACATGACCCCATTTCAGGGTGGGCAAGGGACTTAAAGAGAAACTTCTCTAAAGAAGACAGACGCAAAATCTACAAACACATGAATGAAAGCTCATCATCCTTAATCATCAGAGAAATGCAAATCAAAACTACTTTGAGATATCACCTAACCCCAGTAAGAGTAGCCCACATGACAAAATCCCAAAACCAGAAATGTTGGCGTGGATGTGGAGGAAAGGGCACATTTCTACACTGCTCTTGGGAATGCCCACTAATATGTCCCTTCTGGAAGGAGAATACTTAGAGATCTAAAAATAGAACTGCCATTTGATCCTATAATTCCTTTACTA
>CAUYPK010017194.1:0-33051 GCA_963574355.1 Loris lydekkerianus
TTGTTTTGGGTATATATTTTTATTTTTGAAATTTACCAGTGGCTGCTGCATTTTCCACCTCAGCTTATACTCGAGTCACTAAGTTTTCCCAGTTTTTAGGGTAAAATTAAGGGGGTCGGCTTATACTCGAGTATATAGGTACCTTTTCTTGGTCTTGGAGGAAGTCTTTTGTCACAGACTTACAAATAAAGTTTCTCCTTACCAAGTCCAGATTTACTTTTCATTGACATTGGAATTACTAACAACAGCAACAACAACAACAACAACAAAAATGACAGTGAATGAGTGTGAACTCCTGTCAAACAATGAGCTGTCTTTGTAACCCTTTGTTATGGAGTTGCTGTGATGATGCTATCACTCTCCTCCTGAGCCTGTGGTGAACTCTGGGTTTTATCTCTATTCCTTTTGCCTGCCACAATCCACTTCTCCGTCAGCCATTACTATAAGCTTAATCTGTCAATATTATCAAACAGTTCTGAACTCTACCTTCATTTTGGTTTAAATTCCATCTTTGTCATGATTCAGCCTAGATCCTAATCCATTCAGACTCTTTCCTGGCTTAGTTCCCAAGAAAACCTCACCCTGATTTTGTAATTAAAATTGAGGATGTGAGATATCTTTGAAAAGACAGATACCAATTGCAAAAAAAAAAAAAAGTTAGGGAAAAACCATTCCACATGCAAATAATTGCATGTAACATCTTGGAGGCAGGAATTGAAAATTTATGCCTTAGGACAATAAAATTAGCTTAGTTTTAATTTAAATTGTTAGAATAATGAGAGAAGGTTGGATATGTTCAGGTGTTAGCCTTTATAGTAGACACTAGCTATTAAATTTGTTATGAAAGACTAAAATGGTGAAGTAATGAGGATGTTTGTGCATGACAGAGACCATGACAAAATTGTTTAGGATGTTAGGTTTAACTGAAATAGGAAGAAATTGAAAAGTGTGTGTGTATGGGGGGGGGGGGATATAGGATGATGAAATAATGATGCTGGTAGGTGATCTGGGTTCAGATTTACAGGGTTGCTGTAAAAAAACTCAGCATTTTAAGAAGGGGTATTGATTGGGATGAAGATTATGAGCACTGTTTATGTGTGAAATTTTGACTATTGGCAAAGTGCATAAACAGAACTATCCTATATCGAATGAAAAAGTGTTGGAACTATAATTTGGGAGATATTTGTGTTCGCTCATTGAAAATCTTTGAAGAATTCCTGTGATTCTTCAAAGGAAATTTTGGGAGCATAATATGCTTTGGCAGTACAATGTTTCCAAATTCAAAGTAAAAATTTTAATGTATTCTCACCATTACAAGATAGTTAATTGAATTCTCCACCGATTTCTTCATGTTAAAGATAGAATGCAGGCAGGCATATTTAAAAATTTAAGTGTTTTGTATATTTAAATATCGTTACCATTTAAAAACATTAAGTACATTTTGAACATATTCTTTTATTTGTTGTAGGTATTATGTTGAAGAGAAATGGGCAGGTGATGAAAATTCTGTATTGGGCACCCTACGTAGGCACAAGGCATATAAAAATGTGATTAAGAGAATGTTAAATAATAGGGTCCTTTTTACAATCATTATTTTACAGATTAGCGAATACAAACTTCATCAGACATTAAAATCCACTACTTCAGATAAGGAACAATGATTTATAAGAGCCAAGTGGCAAATTTAACGCAACCTCACATTTTAATAAAAGTGTTACAAAGTTTTAGTTATTAAAAATTCAAAAAGGTTAACATTTTAGATATAAAAAGAGCAAGGCACCAATCGATTTAATGGGAGATAAAGGGTGAAGCATGCAGTGCTCAAACTTTAAAATCCAATTATTCCTATTGCTCTGCCTACATTAGGCAGTCGTATTTTAGAGATGCCCCACGCCTCCCTTGTCCTGCTGCCTCTTATCAAGTCTCTTGCTTGCATTTTGATTGACTTGAGGGAAAGGAAAGAGAAAAAGAAAGCGAGATGTAAAATTAAAGAAAGGGCTCCGTGTATTTGGAAGCACATAGGTGACTCTCTTCATGTTATGCCAATGCTTTAAATAACATTCTGCTCCAAAAGTCAGATCACCATCAGTCTTGCTAGTTTTAAACTGCCCCTTTGAACCTAAATACATTATTCTACATCCTTCACAGTACTTGGTAAGCTCAAGAGTCAGAGGAGACTTACTTGAAAACTCCCACTAGGACACACTAGAATGGGCTACAATTTTGTAGGGTTAGGATTCACAGCCACGAAACATCTGCAAACTTCTGTTTTCTCATCTTAAAATGGAGATAGTGAAAATCTACTTTATAAGAAGGCTGTGAGATTGAAGGAGGAGTTAGCGCCTGGGCGCGCCTAATGAAGTTCCAAGCAGTTTCTCTAGTGCTCTGCGAGAGCTGCTGAGCAGCTTTTACAGGTGATGCTCTGGCAGTGGTTCTCAAACTCTGTCTCCACATCCTTTTCCACTCAAAAATTTTATTGAAGAACCCAAGGGCCTTTGCTTATTTCAATTATATCTTTTATTACTTACCATATTTTAGGTTGAAATACATATTGATTTAATTAAAGTAAATATAGTGTGTAATAAACTCATTACATATTAGCATGAGCATTTTATGAAAATATATGTTATAAAACAAGAAGAAAATAATAAGGGAGAATATTAGGATTGTTTTACATTTTTCAAATCCCTTTAATATGCAGGGTGGCCATAAAGTTCACTATTTTAAATTGCACTCAAACTTCATAGCTACTCTGTATGGTATGAGATACCTGAATTCTCATATCTGCTTCTGTAGTCAGCTTTTTGTCATATATTGCTTTGGTTAAAGAATAGGGAGAAAATCTATCTTCACAAAGGAGTTCTGTGATAGGAAAATGGAAGACCTCGATGTCTCCCTTAAAGGGTATAGAGGACCCCAGAAGTCCTGACACTACACTTTGAGAATTGCTGTTCTGGGGGACAGAAGTAAGGGGGAGAGAGCTGACAGTGATTCCAACGTTGACTTCATGCCACATCTGGGGAAATTTTTAGGAAACTATTAGAGACCTGGAGACCTAACCTCTGCCTTCAGGCTGTCTTTGATTTGGCTGTCAGTCCATTGCTCTGCTCTGCTCTGTTTATATCACCTTTGACCTTTCCCTCATTCCAGGATCAGACCTCTAGCCTGGCTCATTGGACCAAAGCTGGGAAGAAAGGATAAGAGCTTTTTGTATAATAGCACATTCATACTTTGTGGAGACTTTACTATATTTCGGGTGGGGAATGCTATTATTATTAAATATTGTAGATCTTTGATACATACAGATATAACATCTGCAGATTCACAAATGACAATGAGATGGATGTGTAATTTTACTGAGGCATGAGCTTGGAACAGGCTGCAAGGCTAGCGTGTCATTGGGCAAGTGGGCCTAGGTGGGCCTAGGTGAACCCTGGCACCTCCATCCCAATGTAACTTACCAGTGTAATTAAAATCATTACTGGGAGTCTTAGGATTTGAGGTAGTATTGTTGCTGTGTGAACAATGGCACTGGTAAATTAAAAATCCAAAATACCAGTCTCAATAATAGAAAGAAAGAGAAAGTGCGTCTCTGGTGCATGTTAAAAAATAACCACATTTTATTTTGGTCTAATATTTATGAAATAATTAAGGATCCAAAGTTATCACTTAAATTTAAGATTTATTACCTTTTACAAAGATAATCAGCTATAACTGTGCTATTCAAAATGTTGGCATTTGGAAATGTCAGAAGTCTCCTATATTAAGTCAATATTTAAATTCAACATTAGAATAATCAGTGTTAATTCTCAGTTTTATATGGTTGAAAATCTTTGGTTAAAATTTATTCTTTAGGGAAAGCTGAAAAGTATTGGCTATTAGTTATAATGGGTAGTATTTATAAAAACATTGTAAATTAAACAGAAACAACTTATCAAATAGGAATTTTTTTCTGCTTATGTATAATTTTATATACTATCTGTATTTTAAGATTTTCTATGAAGGGCTGCATTTAAAATGCTTTAAAAAATTGCCTGGTATATGTAGAGAGAGTGCCTTATAGGTATTCGTTATTTCTGTATTTCCTTACAAATACCAACCACAAAAGAAAAAAAAAAAAGATAATTTGTATTAAGTGCTCATTCTGTGCCAGTATCTTTTTAGATATTGGGGACAGAGGGCTTAGAACAGAACTGGGTAGAGTATGTTACACAAGACAATTTCATCAAGAGATTTTCATTCCATAAAAATCTCCAAATTCTTAGAAAATTTCTCTTTTAGTTTCCCTGTCTGTAACTTATATGAAGTTGCTTTCACTATAATAAATTACTGTATGTAGTAAGCTCCCAGATGTCTATTTTCAAGTGAAATGCTAAGCCATCCATTCCTTTAGTTGCTATTAATTGATGATGAAAGCTTATATAATATGAATTTTACTAATATATATAATAAGCATGAACAAAGCTAATTTAGCAAAATCTATTGGCAAGTTCATCCTCTAGATAAACAATATAGTTTAATTTTTTTGTGTGTATTGATATCCTTCATTTCTAATAGTTTATTTTCATAAGGAAGTTTACCCATGTAGATGAAAACACTAAATACATCAATATATTAATATGAATAGAGTATATGATACAAAATATGTTTCAGAATGGAAGACTGTTAATATTTTATACCACATTTAGTTTGAATTTTATTATCAGTAACTATTTAAACCATCTTATAAGAAAGTTGGCAGTTTTAGAAAGACTTGACTACTTTGTCCAGGTCTTATATTGAAGCTACTTAAAATTTTTACCTAGAAAATCAGCCTTACCTCTTAGCCCATCTACAGTTATTTAAAAAGTATTTTGGAGATGATTAAAGTATTGTCTACTGAAATCATAAATACTAAATCTTTGGCTCATTTTGATTGCATTTAAGTTTTGTTAATTTGTGATCAATAAGATTTGTTTAATAACCTGAAATTTGTCAGTACTTCTCTTAAACGCTCCCTTCACACTTTTCACTCCAGTCAGAATTCAATACTTCTCCTGTGTTCTGATAACATTTTGTGCATATCATTATTATGAAATTTGTTGTCATTAAATATGCTAAAACTGGATGGCAAATTTCAGGGAACCGGCTTCTGTTAGGTGTCTTTAATGCTTCAGCTAGTGCCAGGGAAATAATAGACCCTCAACAAATGTTTGTAGGGATCAAAGAAATCATCTTCAAGGGGCCTTTTTATGTAAAATAAAATTATCATGGTATAAAAGATGTCATATGGAATGTGGTGGAATAATTTTATTTTCTATCCTTCATCTTCTTTATCTTTTGGATGAATACTCCAGGATGGTTAAAAGAGAATGACTCTAACTCTTACAGTGGGCCTTAGGAGTGGGTGGGCCTATGATTCAGGACTTTTAGAGTTTCTCCCCCACCCAATTCCCTAATGATGAGAACCAACATATTCCTTTATATTGCTTTAGATACTTATAGCTGGGTGTGACGCACATTCAATAGCATGCTGGGTAAAATGCAGTCTGCATTTTAGACCTTATCCGTCAGAAATATTCATAAGGTTTGGCACTTCCTTAAAAACTACAGCCTGATGTGTATACGAAAATCTATTTTATCCCATCTCTTCCTATAGAAAGTTTTCAACTCTCACAATGAGTTTTACTTATTTTTCTTTTCATGGTGTTTCAAATATTTTGACCAGAGCCTGTTGTTTTAAAACACACTTTTATAGAATGATGCTTTCTTTACACCTGTCTCATTTTTTCCTTCAGAGTCTAATATTAGAGAGTATTTTCCCCTCCATTCATTTTTTATTTTTTTCTTGCATTTTTGGCCAGGGCTGGGTTTGAACCCGCCACCTCCGGCATATGGAGCTGGTGCCCTACTCCTTTGAGCCATAGGCACCGCCCATTCCTCTCCATTCTTTTCTTCTGCTTGGCATTTGTCTCAATTTTCTCCAAAGACTTTTTTAGCCTATTTTTTCTTACTTAAGATAAATAAAGACCAAGGCACATCCACAACATATTTTGTCAATATTTATCTTAAAAGAAAACTCCACACAATGGTCAAAAGTAAGATATCAAACTGTATGTCATGGATAGTCGTAAAGGTTTATCTTTCTCTTTAACTTTTTTTATTAAAAGAGAGTAACTGCTAAAGAGTAAATATTTGTTCTTTTTGAATGTATTTCTTTAGTTTTTGATTCCCCCATCCCACAAAAAAGGAATAAAGTAACATTTTCATATTACAAAGCATACTATTACATCCAAACTGGCTTTAGAACTCTTTATACAGAAGAATGTTAAAAAATATTTCGTATTTATTATTTTCTCTTTTCAATTACATGCTTATTAGCATGCATTCTTATGTTTTTGTTTATTTTTGATATTAGCCAACACTATTTAAGAATTACTTTAGAATTAGTAAAGTGCCAATTGAAGAAAAAGTATCTTAAAGGAACTAGGATGTGTCTAAATAATCATTTTAAAAATAAATAAAATATATGTTTGTGCCTTATGGCATTTATTCTCATTGGAAATTAATATTGAATATGATATGGCCTACCTATCTCTAACAGCTGATGGCTTTCATTATTGACTAGCTAAGACATTACTGTGTGCTGAAGAATTAGTTTCCTTGCAATTCTTTAGCACGATGTTGCAAAATAGCTTATTTTAACCTGAAATTTTACTCTCAGAAGGAAATTTTTACCACTCAGTCTGTGAAACTTAGAATCCAAGTTAATGCTTTCTTTTTAAATAAACTTTTTTTGTTGTTGTTTTACGTTTCATGATGTAGTTGCTTATCATGTAAGATACTTATTGCTATTAATCTACTTACCAGAAAAAGTATCAGAAATACTCATTTTAGTCAAGTCCTATGACTAACCCCATTAAAACATCAGAAAGCCACTCAGGGTTATTTATCCAAAGATTCTCTATTCTACTGCCCTTCGGAATTGCCTGGGCACTTCTATAATATACCCACTGTACATTCCTCATAACAACTAAATACTCATCTTCAAAGGGGAGTGTTGGATTCTGTTTTTCAAAACCCCTAAATAATACCAAGGTGAAACCAAGGTGATATACTATTTATTTGTACCAAATGAATGTCTGGAATCATGCTATTTAATTTTTAGTCATTTGTCCCTGGCCAAGAAGATATTCACTTTGTATTGATGGGTAATGTTAATGTTTTACCTTTACCTTTCTTTTTCTTTTTTTTTTTTTTAATATGTTAAACATTCCCTTAATCGTTACAAATTTCTGCATTTTAACAGATTTCCACTATGAACTATTTTTGATCATTTGGTTCTTCCTGTTGAGACTTTATCTCTCTAGAGGGTGATCTATGTTTAGCCTTATAAACAATAAACGATTTTGAGTAAGGCTTAAGACATGTAGGTCATTGACAAAGAGTTGAAATGTAAGTATTAACAGAAGTACCCATTATAATAATGAATGATACATTATTAGATTTATTTTCCTAGAACCGTAGTTTTACCACATGGATATTCTATAATATTTTATTATAGTAGGTTCACTTTTAAATTTATTTCTGAATATATATAGTATATGAACAAAATCAAATAAGTAAAAATAAACATGGGAGAGAAAGATTAAAGAAAAACTCTAAAAGTTGGGTCCAACCTTTTGCTTCAGTACAATAAAATACAAATACTAGAATGAAATGTTTTATTTACTTAAGAGGCAATTGTGCAGTAGCAAAATTCAAAGCACCAAAAATAGTTTGGTTAAGAGTATTTAAAAATAATCTAACGTTACATATTTCTTTTATTTTTTAAAAAATAGGTGTAGGGGATTCAAGTGCAGTTTTCTTGTATGGATATATTTTATATTGGTGAATTCTGGGCTTTTTCTGTAACTGTAACCCAAATAGTGTACATTGTAACTATTAGGTAATTTCTCATACTTCACTCCCGCCATCCCTATCTTTAGAATCTCCAGTGTATATTATTCTACCTGTCCGTGTCCATGTGTAAACATTACGTAGCTCCCATTTGTAAGTGAGTACATGCAGTATTTGACTGTTTCTGGGTTATTTCACTGTAGTTTCATTCATGTGGCTGCAAAAGACAGGGTTTAATGTTATTTTATGGATGAGTAGTATTCCAGCTATATATGGAATCAGAAATGCTGCATTGAATGGTTGTTCAATTTTCAGTTCTTTTAGAAATCTTCATACTGTTTCCATAGAAATTGTGCTAATTTACATACTACCAACAGTGTATAAGCTTTCCCTTTTTTCTTTACTCTCACCAACATCTACAACTTCTTTGGTTATCTCAATTGTTAATAATTGCCATTCTGACTGGTGTAAGATGTATCTCATGTGCTACTAATTTGCATTTCTCTGATGATTAGTGATATTGACCATTTTTTCTTATGTTTTTTTGCTATATATATGTCTTCTTTTGAAAAAATGTCTGTTCATGTCCTTTGCCCCACTTTTAATGAGTTATTTGTTTTTCTCTTGTTGAGTTCCTTGTAGATTCTAGACATTATTTTTTTGTTGGACACATAGGTTACAAATATTTCCCCCCATTCTACAGGCTCATTTTTACTCTGTTGATTATTTTGCTGTGCAAAAGATTTTTAGTTTAATTAAGTCCCATTTATCCTTTTTTTTTTTTTTTTTTTTTGTATTTGCTTTTGAGAACTTGATCATAAATTTTTTGCTAAGGCCAATGTCCAGAAGAATTTTTCCTAGGTTTTCTTCTAGAATTTTTATAGTTTCAGGTTTTAAATTTAAGTTTGTGATCTATCTTTAGTTAATTTTGTATGTGGTAGGAGTTAGGGGTCCAGTTTCATTTTTCTGTGTATGGCTATCCAATTGTCCTATCACCATTTACTAAATGGGATGTCTTTTCTTCAGTGTATGTTTTTGTCTGCTTTGTTAAAGGCAAATAGGTTTTAAGTATATGTCTTGATTTCTGGGTTCTCTAGTATGTTCTATTCATTTATATGTCTTTTTATATACATGTAAACTATGCACTCTTGGTTATAATAGCCTTGTAACATAATTCAAAATCAGGTAATGTGATGCTTCTAGTTTTATTCTTTTACTTAAGATTGGTTATTTGGGCTCTTTTTTGGTTACATATGAATTCTAGGATTTTTTTTTTTCTAATTTTGAGAAAAATGCATTGGTATGTTGATGGAAATTGCATTGAATCTGTAGCTAGCTTTGAGCAGTATAATTATTTTAATGATATTGATTTTTCCGATCCATGCACATAGGATGTTTTTCAAACATTTGTTATGTCATCTTGGATTTTTTTAATTGGTGTTTTGTAGTTTTTCTTGTAGAGATCTTTCACCTTCTCGATGAAATGTTTTCTTAGGTATTCCTTTTATAGCTCTTTTAAATGAGATTGAGTTCCTGATTTGGTTCACGCCTTGGTTGCTATTGGTGTGTAGAAATGCTTCTTATTTTTGTATATTGATTTTGTATCCTGAAACTTTACTGAAGTTATTCATCAGAACTACAAGTCTTCTGGAGGAGTCTTGAGGGTTTTTACATATAAGATTATATGATCAAAAACAGCTAATTTAACTTTCTCTTTTCTAATTTGGATGTCTTCATTTCTTTCTGTTGACTAATTACTCTGGCTAGGCCTTCCAGTTCTCTGTTGAATTGAAGTAGCAGAAGTAGGCATACTGGTCTTATGCCAATTCTTTGGCATGCTTTCAACTTATCCCTGTTCTTTTTCATTCTTTCATTTTAGTCTAAAAGTGACTTTATAGGTAAAGCAATTTTCTTTTAGGCAACATATGGTTGTCATGTTTTCTTATCTACATAGTCAGTCCTAATTGTTTAAGTGGACAATTTAGTTCATTTACATTTAATATAAATAAGAAATTGTGACCAATTTCAAACGGAGAGGGTATTTATACCCCCCTGGGCCTTTGCATTTCTGTGTCTCTCTTACCTTTCCTCATTCATGAGCGGAACCTGCCCACTTATCTTTGGAAGTGCCCTAAACTTTCTCTTTGTTCTTCCTACATAAAATCTCTCTTTGTTACCCTGAAAAAAATATAAAATTAATATTGATATGTGAAGTTCTTTTCTTGTCATAATGTTCTTACCTAATTGCTTTGCAGTGTTGGTTATGTAATTGTTTTATAACACAGGTGGGTTTTATGCTTTTGTGTGTTTTTATGATGATGAGTATCAACCTTTTCTCTTCATTTTTAGAGCTCCTTTGACTATTACTTGAAGGACTGGTCTAGCAGTGATGAATTCCCTTAGCATTTTCTTCTTCTCTTAGCACAGGAAAGATTTATCTGGCAAAGACTTAATTTCTCTTTCATTTATAGAGCATATGTTAGCAGGGTACAAATTCTTGATTGAGTCTTTTTTCTTTAGGAAGTTTGAGAATAAAACCCCAATTTCTTTTGGGTTATAAATTTTTATTGAGAAATACAACGTTAGTTTGATAGGATTTCAATCATAGGGAATTAGATACTTTTATCTTGATGATTTTATAACTTTTTTCCTTCATGTTGGCTTTGATAGTCTGACAACTGTCTTGCAAGGTACATCCCTAGAGTTCTCTGAGCCTCTCATATCAGGATGTCTAAATCTCTAACAATAGTAAGGAAGTTTTCCTCAATTATTTTCTCAAATAGGTTTTCTAAAGTTTTTACTTTTTTTGTGCTTCATAAATGCATATGACCCATAGGTTTAGTCATTTTACATGATCCCTGACTTTCTGAAGATTTTATTCATATACTTTATTATTTTTCTATTTATTTTTGTCTGGGTTAATTAAAAAAACATTTATTCAATCTCTGCCTTTTCTTGTTAGGCCTCATATATTTTTAAACTTTTTAAATGTATTTTATAATTCCTTAAATTTCCATTTCTAAAAGTTCTGTTTGGTTTTTTAAAAATAGTCCTTTTTTAGTAATTTTTTCATTCATATCCTAAATTGTTTTCCTCATTACTTTGTGTTGGTTTTCAACTTTCTCTTGGATCTCAGTGAGTTCTTTAAATTTAATATTTTGAATTCTTTATCTGATAATTTAAAAATTTCATTGAAGTAAGTATCTATTCCTGAAAAGTTAGTGTGATTCTTTTTTGGGTTGGGGGGAGCAGAGTGCTATAACACTGTTTTTTCATACAATGGTTTCTCTGGTTTCTTCTCATCTGGATAAATTCTCTCCTCTTCTCACTCTTTAATTAGTTTTCATTTGGATGGGTTTCCCCAACCATATTGTGGATGTGACCATAGTGTATTTTTTGTAAGCTCATTTGGCTTTGTTTTTGGGTGACTTCAGAGTCAAAGACTCTATAAGGGTGTCTTGGTTATAAAAAGTCTTTGTGTGGTGGCTTTCTCAAATGTTGGTTGTAGTAAAAATGTGGTGGGACTGTGAGTATGCTCACTTCCTCCTACAGGGTTGGGAATACACAGAAGTCTCTGGAAGTCTCATTGTCTGGCATTGTGCATGGGGTCAATAGATTTTTTACTGAGTTGTGCAATTCAACCTCCAGACAAGCTGCTACTTACGGGTAAGAATTGGCTATAAGGGAGGTGGATTGATAATACGTTTGATATTTGTTTACTGGAAGAAGCTCTTCAGTCCCTAGGCAATGGGCTACTCTCTGGAATGCACAGTGGTCTGTATTTACTGCTCAACCTCTGAAGTGGGGACACAGCTGGGTAGAGTTGAACTGTCAAGCTGGACCTCGTATTTTCCGATTGCAGGCCAAATCACCAGCCCAAGTAGGGCTTGTAAGGGAAACTCCTACTGTCCTAGACTGAAGTCCCCATGCAATGAAGGAATTGCTTCTGCTCCATGGCCTGGGCAGGCAGAAACACAGCCTACTTCCCTGTCACTCCCTTTTCCTGGCACTCAGGATACTCAGATCTGACGGACACCACTGTCTTTCTCCGGGCTGACCTTTAGCCAAGAGCCATGAAAGACACCTGCTCCAGGACTCAATACAAAACTGTCTTCAGTGCAGAAGCTCCTCCCTCAGCCCCAAACATACAATTCTGCAGCTGTCCTGCTGTCCACTTAGGAAGGCTGCTGCTCTGTCTAGAGAGGGGAGCGGCCCCACCTTTTATCAAGCCCAGGTCCATTGGATATACTGCCAATGAGGAAGAAATTGCCCCCTAATAGCCCCAGAATGGCTGTCTTCTGACACATCTGTACCAACCTCCTCAGGAGCAGTCACAGCTAGGTGTATAGCAGTGCATGAGCAGAGAGAGATGTCCTTTTTTCTAAATCTTGCCCAAGCACTGAGACCACCTGTCTACTGGAGCCACATGATTCCCTTGCAGAGCCATGCACACTGCCTGCCTCTCCACTGGAAACAGCACAGCCACTCTCTGTTCACAAGTGGGGAGCTCTCAGACATAATGAAGTGCTATTTTTGTCTCCTTTGTCCCAAGGGGTGCTGCCTTGGTGTGTAACACTCAGCCTTAGGAGCAGCACTTCCTAAGCTAAGGGCTAGACCAGTGGGAACCCCAAAACTCCCCAGGGTCTAGCCAGCTCTGTGTCTGTTGCAATTAGAGCAGTACCTGTGAATATCTGTGGGGGTTCCAGTGATGTGGAAATACAAGGACTGAAGTTTCCTGGGCAGGGCATAGTCTCCCAATGGAAAGACTCCTCTTACTATGGCACCTTCTGTGGCAGTTCCATTCTGAGGGGAGAGTGAGTGGCCTTGTTTAAGCTGGTATAGTATGGTAGAATGCTCCCCCAAAGTCCCCCAAATAGTCACCCTCACCAGGGTTTGGGTTTGCAAAAGCAAAGGACTTTTCTAATAGTCCAGATACAAGCAGCATGCATCAGGGGTGAGGGAAGCCCAAAATGTTCCCATCTACCCTTTAGACAAAATATCAAGTTTCTTGGATTCCTAGTTGATATCTGCCAGCCACCTACTTCCTTCTTTTCTCTGTTCCCTAGATTCTTCCCATGAATTCTCCACTAGTCTCCAGAATTCTCCTGTTGATATTCTATTTGAGTAAGGATTATTCACCTATGCCTTTTGTTCTTCTTTATGAGGAGAAGCATGGTTATTCCCCTATAACTTTTGTTCTTTTTTCTGAGGAGTACTGTATCCAGTGTCTCTATATTGCACAGATATATACATATATATATCTTCTCATCAAAAGATACGTCTATTAAACATGTCATAAAATATAGATTTATAATTATATAGTTTTTGGAATATTTATTATGTATAATGTTTATTCTAACACTGTACAGTAGATATAAATATGAGTAAGAGATGATTTCTATCTTTAAATAACCATATTGTGGAAAGCACAGGCATGTGTATAAAAATTGCAATATAGTAAAGTGAGGAGATCAGAAGAGGGCATGTTTCAGCCCTGAGCCATTGATCCAGGCTGCCCAAAGAAAAGAGCATTTGAAATGGCTTTCCAAGGATAAGGAAGGAGAAGTTTTCCACAGGGAACAGAATGAGTAGAGTGATTCAATAAATGTACACCATTCTGCAGGAAGGCAAGCTGTTCAGTATGGCCAAAACCTTGAGTACAAGTGCAAACACCAGCTATTTGCAGGGCTGAACTCTCCTTGGCCCCATACCATAGAGAACTTGAATGTCATGCTAAAGTTTCTGGTCTCCTCAAGGGCAATGAGAAACCTTTTATGCAGTATGGTTTTGATTTTCGTAAGAATTCTGATACCTTGACCACTTTTCTTACCTTAACCACCAAGCTGTCTCTCATAGCCGTACTTGAGTTTTCTTTCACATTGGTCACTTTGCTAATGAATTAAAATGTTTCACAAATAATGATTTTATTTCTTAAGACAAAATTAGTGAATGTCCCATATATACATATAAACATATATTTTTATTAACATTATTATTTCATCATTATTTCCATTAAAGATAAGGCATCATAATCAAGGTTTATGATTTCATTAATATGCACTGCTACTATAATTTTGATTTGTCTAAAAGGTAATTGTGTAAAAAATATAAATTAATTTTATAATTAAGAGTCTCAAAAAGCTTTGCAACTTTCCAACCAATAAATAATACATCTTCATCTAAAAAACTTGAAAGTTAAATCAGAGAAAGGAGTTGCAAAACTAAGGATTTCTGAGGAACAGCCTGTACAAATAATTACCCAGTGAACAGAGCTTCCTTTGCTTATTTGTTAGATTTTAAAAAAAGAAAAAAAGACTTTATTCTTAACGTTTCTTTTACAATTCTGGGTAATTTTAAGTTTTTGATATGTTTTACATGTTAAAAGTGAGAAAGTTAATATTACAAACGTTCATTCATTCAGCAAATATTTATGAAGTACCCCATATATGTAAGGTGGCATCTTAGGAACAGAGCATGAGGCGATGAAACAGAGTAGAACTTCTGCTGACTTCATGTGAGGTCACTCTAGTGAGGGTTGTCATAATGGGGGCAGGAGCATAATCTAAAGAAAAGGAAATAAACTAACCAATGCATAACATATCATATGATAATGGATACCATGGAAACAAAAAGGGGTATAGATTACCGACAGAGGGAGGAATTTCTTAATTTTTAAGAAATTGTTGGGGAAGGGCTGACTAATAAGGTAACATTTAAGACATGCAGACACAGAGGATAGCATAAAAAAAATTAAGAATGGAGAATGCTACTGTTCAAGATGAAGCGAAAGAAGTCAATATAGCTACAAGACAATGAGCTATTGATAGGACATATAATAAAAGATATGGGCAAAGTGTGGGGATGGGTGAAGTAAGGGAGATGGGGTCAGATTTTTTAGGGCCTTGCAGTCTATTTCAGGACTTCTCTTTTTTTGTTTGTTTTGTTTCTTTAGTTTGAGTAAGGTGGGAGTTCACTGGAGGGTCTTACATTTTAGAAGAATTAATCTGGCTTCTGACAGCATTCCTTGGGGAATGAAGCCTTCAACCAGAGTGGAAGCAGGGAAGGCAGGCATATATGGTTGCATTCTGGATGTATTTAAAAATGATCTTCCTATATGTGAAAGTTTTGTTATTAACAAAAGCAAAAAAAACCACAAAGGATTTCTCCTCCTTAGAATAGACTAAGAATCGTGCATTTGTTTATTGATCTGAAGCATAAAAAAGGAGACAGGCAAAATTATCTTTATAATTGTTCCGTGTTCAATCTATGTGCTGGCACATAAATACATTCATTTTACTTATAGTGTGTGATTAAAAATAAAAATTGTTAATGAAATAAATGTGGGGGTTGTTTTCTTCTAATCATTTAACCTGGGTATGTTATTGAAATCAAATTTATCAACTAAATGCCTGTGTAGACATTCAGAATCAATTACAAACCAGTTAACGACAGCTTTCCTTCTATCCCAGCCCTGCTAACTCTGGAACTTGCACTCTTTTCTTCTTGGCCGAGTAATCATTCTGAATGAAGGAGTCTGCCTACTTCTGGTAGAAAGCCAAGAGTTGAACTTCAATTCTTATTAAATGTAGGCTTGAGAGAGAATCCAAAAAGGATTTGATTAGCAAATTGCTGCATACCACACTACTCCAAACTAACTGGTTTATGTATGAAGCATTATTATTTCTCCCAAGTCTCAGTAGATCTCAGCTATGATTCTTCGCTTGTCTGCACTTTACTGGGGGTTGCCAGGGACTGCTGGTCTAGCGATGACTCAGCTCTGGGCCTTGGTTCTCTCATTCTGAGTCAAATTGGCTTGGGATTCTTCTTGTGGTAATGGTGGAAGTCCCAGAGAGGAAGTCAAACATGCCCATTCTTAAAAGTCTCTTCTACCATTCTCACAGCTTTTGCCAAGTCTGATAACATCCTATTGACAAATCAAGTCACATGGCCAAGCCCAGATGCGGGAGTAGTGAAAAAAAATCTGTGATCATTTAAATTTCCAAATCACAGGTACTGTCAAGCACAAGCAAAACAAAGAGCCTCAACCACAAACACAAACAGCATTAGAGCCACCATTTCTTTTTCCAGTGTCATATGTGAAAGGCAAGTGAGTTTGTTGAGGGCTTATTCCAAATCCTTTATTGTTCACCAGAAGATGATTGCTGTGCCTAAAACAGCAAAGTACTTTAAAGACTACTTAAAATACTTGCAAATACTCCCTCCAAGCTTTATCTTGGTAAATATGCTAACTGATAGGAATACATAAGCTCCCATTCTGGAACTTACGTATTTTTATTGGAAAATAAAGGAGTACAAAACATGAAATTCAAGGATTAATCAGGTTAGTGTTGGGAAAGGAAAAGGCAATTTCTGGTTGGGACTGATTCCCTGGCTCTTGAAATGTACTTGATTTCTTTAAGAGGGCAGATCTTTGAAAATTACACTCTATATACTCTGATATCTTACATTTTTAATCTTGTATTGATATCAGACAATAGCTAAATTGGCAGTAAAGTATGAATAAAAGTAATTCAGACATAATTAAAATATAAAGGATATCTCAATGGCATGACAATGCATCGGCCTAGAAAATTAGTCCCTAAAATGTAAATAAGCCCAACATAGTGGTTTCCAGAAAGGTCTTTTACTATAAATTATTTTTTTTTAATTTAATAATAAAATTTACATGAACTGTATACACAAAACTTATTCAATTCATTTTTCCTCCTGATAATTATTTCAATTAATTTTTGTTCAAATGTTACTAATTATGAACATTTTAGAGATTCCAAATCTTCTTAATTTGACTATAAACCAGGATGTGTGTAATTTTCTCCATCAATAGTGTCAAAAATAATAAGCTAAAATCAGTACAGTATAAGGACAAGTTTTAGTATTTACTTCCATATATACCTAAAATGTGTTCTAGGACAAGATGGGAATAAATAAATAAAAGCCAATGATATTAATAACTTATTTCATTATTCCCAAAAGCTACATAAAACATACCTCCTACCATTCTCACTTCAATTCCCTTCCTAGTCAGGAGTACATTATGTACTTACCCTGTCACCAAGACAAACACGTCAACTTTGCACAGCACCACTTTTCATGTGTTAACTCTAATAATTGCTAGGACCGCAGTGGATACTCTCCATAATGGCTCTCTACTTTATGCCACAGATGGCTGCCATTTTTAAGGTTCTACCTTCCCATTTCCTTCCCAGGAATTTGTTCTATTAATAAGAATTTTCTTGTGGAGGCTAACTATACATATATACACATATGTGTGTGTGTTTAAATGCATATCCCTAAAACCTTTAGTTTTCCTAACTTATTATCTTCTTTTCCTATGGACCAATCTTATTTATCAGAGTAGGAGCTGAGGATAACAAATAGTTTAGAAATGGAAGTCTGGAAAATTCCTGCATCTAAGCAGCTAATCTTATTTCTACAGGCTTCTTGATGTGATTCTGTACTGTGACTATTTGTAAATATAAAACCTGCTCCTTGAGACAGATGGTTATTTACAGTGTTTTCTCTATTATGCAGGATAAATTATTAACAAGAAAATAATTGAATATTGAATATGCCCTGGCAAAAGAAATAATCTTTCACCAAGTCTGTCACACAGTATGTTGCAAGCATGCATTCCAATTAGTAGAGTGGGCCAAGTAGATTAATTTATCAAATTGTTTAAATTCATGACCTAAACTTACTTTTTTAAAGAACTTAAAATATAATTGTGAATCAATTATTATTCACATTTTTTAACTTTCTGCAAATTTCAACTATATTTTGTGACCCACAGATTGAAATGATAATTCAATATGCATTTTCACAAAAGCATTTTTTTCATTTTTATAGTGTTATATCACAGCCAATAAAATAATTTATCATGTTAACTAACATTAAAATATATAATTAGAAAGTATTTTACTTATTTTCATGAGTAATTTTCTAAACTGCTAAGAACTGGAATAAAAAAGAACATAATTGGGAGAGTTGAATTACTAAGATATTTGAAGAGCACTGCATTTTAATATCAATTGTAGAACAAGCAAAACTGTTTCACCATTATGTAACATCAGTGCTCTATATCAGTGGTTCTCAAAGCATGGTCCCTGCTTTTGCAGTGTCTGCAGCACCTGGAAACTTGTAAGAAATACAAAATCTTCAGCTTCTACTCCAGAACTTCTGCTGAGCCATCCATGTTCTAACCTCAAAGTGATTCTCATAAACACTAAAATTGGCAAACCACTTCCCTATAGAGTTCTTTGTCTTTTCAAGCACTCTTGCAATCCTAATATCATTTAATCTACATAAAAGGGGAAAATTATTATTATCAACATTTAATAAATGAGGAAAATAAGCCTCAGGAAGATTAAGGTTGAATTTTTTAAAGTTCCATAGCAAAGTGATGGCAGAACCAGGATCTGATTTGCCTTTCACTAACACTTCTCTCCCTTGTCTCCATTAACAAATTTTCATAATTTGCACCTTAATTGGACAGAAAATTAAAGGAAAAGTAGAGTCTGAGTCAGGCATGAGGTTAACTTTGGCATGGTATTGAAAGGAGGAGAAAGACGCCCTGGAATTCCCTGAGCGGGTGCCACAGGAAAAGAATTCCCTGGTGGAAGGAAGGCAGCAGAGAATTATGTTCCATAGCTCCTGACGTAAAACTTTCTTACTTCCTTTTAACAAACACATGTATCATCTTAGTGACTGTGGTAGGTACAGGGGAGACAACCGTAAGCAAAAAGTTCTTCTTGCCTTTAAAGATCTTCTTACAGTCTACTGAGAGAAACTGACCAATAAAAATGGGTAATTTCAATATAGAAAAAAAAATCTACACTATGCGTGATGAGCACATAGGAGCAGCACTACTGCTGGCTCTGAGTTTGAGGGAAGAGGAGGCAGGTACTTCAAAGACCACTTCCTAGAACTTGTGATACTTAGTCTTACAGCAGAGTAGGGGGAAAAGAGTCTCTACCTATAAAAAACTAAAGATGTGAGAAACAAACCCACATGAACACTTACGATCCTGCCATTTGTTATCTAAAGAAGGGTGCAAACATTTCTAAGTTTCATTATTTTGAAAGTCGATTGTTGATAGATAGATTTGAAATCCAGAAAAAATCTTCAAATTGGGTTTTTTCTTGGAATGCAAAAATTTAAATATTTTACAACACAAAGGTTAAGCTTAATTTCATTCAGTTTAGAAAAACGCCATAATTTGGAATATTAATAACAAAAATAATAGTTCAGGGCAGTGCCTGTGGCTCAAAGGAGTAGGGTGCTGGCCCCATATGCCGGAGGTGACGGGTTCAAACCCAGCCCCAGCCAAAAATGGCAAAAAAAAAAAAAAAAAAAAAAAGAAAGAAAGAAAAAGAAAATAGTTCAGTGCTTATATTATGTTTGAGGAAATAATATGCAAAGGATGGCTTTCAATCAATGCAAACACAGCAGACCACACTGAACATATTGTGGAGTAAGTTATAGTAAAAAATCTATAATTTATATAATCTTCTGGTCTGCTGCAGAGTTTGTATAGCATTATGAAATTAATGAAAATAGGTATTTTCATAATCATCTTCGTTAAGTGCAACACAGTAATGTTGAATTATTTCATTTTTACAGATTCATCCTCATATTACCTTCCAGCATTATGTGTGATAAATACAAAAAAAAGCAAAACATTTTCTATATTGGGGTAGATCAAGAGAAGAAGAACAGCTAAAATGAGTTTCTTAAATTTTCAGTATATGAGGTGATATACTGAAATCAAGGAGGTGATCCACAATATGTTCAAATGAAGACTTACCATGTAGCACCCTTTTCATTTTAATTATTCACAACAATGAACTCATGGTGATTAGAGTATTTTCTATGTTACATTATATTGTTTGGCATTATCGTTTTCTGATTCTGAATAATATTCATATCAGCTAACTGATTTCTACATTAACTAATATGTGTAGTTAATAGACAAATAAACATGACGAGAGAAAAGAGGCCTTCCTAACCCTTTGTTAGCTCACAGAAAAACTGAGTTGTAGAATGTCCGAATGATGCATTAATTTCACTAATAGTCAAGTAAAATCAATGTTATTATATATGGTTCTGACTGACTATGCCTCAAATTCCATTTGTAGAAAGGCGAGGTATCAATAAATATGTTGGCAGTGATATGAAATATTTATTACATTAAACTTTTAAGTGTTGAAAACAACAGTTAATCTCAGGAAAAATATTATGATAGCTTAAAATTAGTTCATAAATAACTGGATATTTGTAAATACAGCAATTTACTCTCAGAGTTTGCTCTCAGTAGGGAATTAAAATGCACCTCTGTGGACATGCTGCTACAGACAGGATGAAATGCAGAATCACCTCTCCAGAGGACACAAATACTCTGGGACTAAATCCAAATAGATGTAGGAAAATACAGGCCACTTCTAATTTGGTATCTGATATCCAAGAGGGAAAGCCACTGTGTGGAGATGATGAATGGGGAGGTGACCAGCAGGGGTGCATTACAGAAATAGCAGATGTGGCAGTCGTTATGGGTCAAGCTTTACAAGAACATTTTGAAAGCAGGATGGGCCAGGCAGACCCAAGCCATCCCTCTACTATCTTGGGTCTCAGTGCCTTGGAGGCAGACAGACTGTGTTCTTGTAGAAGGCCTTCAACTGGCAGCATAGGCAGGGGGTTCCAATGCCTTTTTTGGCTGACTAACTCTAACCTACTTCAGCCTAACATAGTCTCCACCCTTGTCTGTAGTAATTCTTGGTGTCCTCTGTCATTGGATCTCGACATGTTTGGACCAGCCAATCATGTTCCAGAACAGTGCTTAATGGAAACAACTAAAATGAATCTAAAATGAGGTCATAGCTTCATATTGTTTATGTTATTTACTAACAAAAATGTTTCACATATAATCTAGCCAGGAAAAAAAGATGACACATTAATCCAGAATAGACACAAAATATATTAAAATTAATTTTACAAGTGAATCTTTTGAATGCAACAGTATATTGTGACATATTTTCTGGATTAAATAAACTATCTTAGATATGATAGTTATTATTTATTTATTTATTTGACTTTTGAATAGACTGAGGAAAGTCCATAGTTTAGAAATGAGGAAAAATTTTTATCTATTTAGATGAAATAGATTGTTCAAATAAACAATACTTATATATTTTTTTCAGTTTCTTTATTATTTCAAATTAACATGAGGGTACAAATTTTTAGGTTACATTGTTCTCACTCCAAGGCAAAGTTCAAGTTATATTTATAATATAGTATTTATAAGTTATAATACAATATTCATAAGTATCATATAAGAATACTCATGCATATTAGAAGCCATAGTCTTCTTCCATTTACAATTTTGAAATTCCTATTTAAATAAGACTAGTAGTTCCATTTAATAATGACTTCTTCTATTAAAGAAAAATATACTTTCTATGCTGAAGGACTGAAAGTAACCCAGTAGTATTACTCTATTATTGAGTACTGTAAGAGAGGAAGGGGGTGATGGGGGGGAGGGCAAAAAGAAACTTTAGGTGAACCTTAAATAGTTTTGTTTTTCAAGATGGATGACATTTTATTTAATCCCATTGCCATGTTTCCTTGGGGACCATCCTTGTCTGGTTTCCTTTAGAGAGTGTGAAAATGTGCACATGCACTTCAACTGTTAAACTACGTGTTAAAAATACAACATTTTAATTTTTGAAATGGATGAAATTAAAATTTAAAATGGTTTTATTTACAAAGAAAATACAGTATATGTGGTTTTATTGAAATAGTTTTCATATTTTTTTAATTACTGCAGAAACAACTAAATTAAGTAATTTGTTTTTTGGCAAGAGTAATATGTATGTTCCTGAAAATCTAATTTGTTTTTAGGCAAGAGTAATATGTAATTGTTTTTAAGCAAGAGTAATATGTATGTTCCTGAAAATGCTGTATTAAATAGAAGAAAAATTTAATGTCACATAATACTGATATTAGAGTATAACAGCCTGCACTAGAAGCTATTTTTTTATGTGTCTTTAAATATATTTACTTATTCTTGCGGTCATAAGTTAGGAAGTTGTAGAAAGAGTAAACATGTGGTAGGCACTACTGTATTTTCTGAGAATATAGAAAGTCAAATGTAGTATTTTAACAAAGAAATATCTCAGAAAGTATAGTATCTTTTACCCTAAATATATTCTAAATCAATGTGAAATATTTCAATATTTCATCCAAAATTGAAATAAGGTTCACTTTAATATTTTCATCTTCCTGTTTAATATTCTATTCTGTTAGCTGCAACGTTAATGATGAATTGGATTTAAAGTTTTCAGCATTTGTGGGAAGTTCAGTTAGTCATAGAATTGATAACTATGGAAGAAATTCTCAGAATATTTCAAATTCTTAAACATGTTGAGAAGCATAAATTAGAGGGATGCACTCAAATATTAACTAAATCACCACTCACCTCTAACTGGAGAGAAGGGCGGTTCCAATTGTATTGTATTTGCTCAATCTATTCTAAATATGCTAAATGCAGATTTGAACAGTAGTTTGTCTTAAACTTCTTTATATTACTCATGTCATATATATAAGAACAAATTAATTTTAATGTGTATTTAGTGTCTATTTTAGTATCATCTTGCTTTTCCTTCTTTAGTAATTCTAAAAGGGTACATTAAATACAAGCACCAACAGAAAATTCTGATGTATTGTGTTTCTCTCTGTTGAATAGATATTATAAAGACCCAGGGACATTTGTTAAGAGTAGCACCAATCAAACCACCCAAATTAAAAATAGAATGGTTATATAACATGTAATATATCTTTGCAATGTAATACATATAATGATGAAAATGAATGATCACAAAATGCATATAACATTGAGTGAAAGAAACCAAACAAGAAGAAGACATACTCTTTGTTTCTTTTTATTAGAATCTCAAAATCAGGCATAATAGGTTTGCATCACTTAAGAGATGCAAACTGTACAGCGCTTCACAGCAAGTCCAGGAAGGGTGGCCGTAAAGGTCAGCAGAGAGGGTCCCTCAAGCAAGAGAGCAGTAGCTGGAAATAAGAAGTGCCACAAAGGGGACATTTCTGGGGTACTGGTGATACTCTACTTCTATCTTTTTTCTAATTAATTAGTTAATTGTTTTTAGAGAAGAGGGTCTTGCTATGTTGCCCAGGCTGGTCTTGAACTCCAGATATCCATTGATGTGGGTGATCTTCCCATATCAATTTTCTCTTTTTTGATTTGTGCAGCAGTTTTATTAATCTCTATAGACTTCTCCCTGTATAAGAGATGAGAGAGAGAGACAGAGGAATGTAAATAATTAAAATTAAGAAAATCAGGGCATTTGATGTGGTCTATTTCATCCAAGGTGCACAGTTGGATTGTCATAGAAAATATAACACAAAGGGTCATGGGAGATACTTTAGAAAATGTGGCTCCAGCTTCCTGGTCCATACTTAACGTTCTCTGCATCATGGAAATTACTCACTGCATCCTAGTGTTCTTGTTATCTGCCAGTTTGGGTAGTCATCATTTATAGAAAAAGATACGTTAATTTCACAAATTTATGAGACTATACAAATGATTTAGATAATAATTCTTTATCTCTATCCTTCTCACCCCAAATCCTAATTCCATGCATGAAGACGTAGTATCCGGCGTGTAAGGGCCAAAAGGTGTAATTGCCAGGTACTTTTACATATTTTATGCATTCATTCAGTTTTCTGTTCAATAAATCCTCATTGAACAAGGCACCATGGTCATGAATAAGGAAAAGGATTTTAATTATTTTTTTAAATTATTTATTTTATTTATTATTTTGATGTTTAAAAATTTTGTGGGTTTCTGTCTCTAACGTGCCAAGACAAGAAAGGAATCACCTAAGGATCCTGTGCCACTGTTCAGAAATATTGGTAATATAGTCCTGAAAATTATGAATGATTCTTGCAAATAATATCCTCTTGAAAGTATTTTGGAAATAAATTAATTTTATACTTAAGTGTCACTGATGGATTAAAAAGTTAATGTAGACCTAGATTTTGTGATATTTATAAAAATACTGTACCTGAATGCTTATGTAGTGTTGAGTTTAGAGGGCTTTAATTAATAACAAACTATGAGTTCAATGGCACATCTGATGAAAGAAAATTTAAATAACTAAAACAAAATGTAAATGGAATTTGTTAAATTAAAGTTCCAATTAACATTTCAATGATTTAAAAATATTTTCATGAATAAATACTGCATATACCTTTCTCAAATAAATATTTATCCCTTAAATAAATATTATACTGTATCTTTCCCAATTAAATATTGAACTAATTCTTTGAACATTGAGTTGTCTTGCACCAAATACCTAAAGTTCTAAAGATATCTCCTGGACCCCTATATAGAACTGACTCAGTAAATGTATGTTGAACAGAATTTTTTTTTTTTTTTTTTAGACAGAGTCTCACTTTTCACCCTTGGCAGAGTACTATGGCGTCATAGCTCACAGCACCCTCAAACTCTTGGGCTTAAACGATTCTCTTGTCTCAGCCTCCCAAGTAGCTGGATTATAGGTGCCCTCCACAATGCTGGGCTATTTTTAGAGATGAGATGTTGCTCTAGCTCAGGCTGGTCTGGAACTGGTGAGCTCAGGTAATCCACCAACCTTGGCCTCTCAGAGTGCTGGGATTGTAGGCATGAGCCACCGCACCTGGCCTGTTGAAAAGAATTTGAAAAATTGTCTATGCCTCCTTTTTTACTCCCTGTATAATCTTACCACTAGTCAAACAGAAAAGTGGTCTGTGGTCATCAAGAGTTTTTTTAGCAATTACTGTAATAAATATTCACATTTTTTTAATCCTCCTGCCTATTGGCAAAGTAATATTTAAATTACATATTGTATATTTACATATTATAATATACATATTGTATATTACATATTAAATTACATATTGTAATATTTAAATTACATAGGTTTTGTTTAATTTTACTTAATTAGTAGTAACATTTTTTCCAATGATGCAATTAAATTGTTCATTGCCTTTATGTATTATATCAACACTAGTAGTGCAATATAACCAACCCTATCTTTCCATTTTACTTCCACTGGTATAATGAGAACTTTTGTCTATTTTTTTAGCTTTTTTATTTTGAATTAATTTTAATGACACAGCAGCATAACATTAGAATGAAGTGGGGGTGGGAACTGTTATTAGTCTAAGGAATATGCACATTAAATGCTTCATCTTCTACTAAAGGAATATAGTAGGATAAAAATATACTTATTTCATTTAAGACTGATAACTAGGCCCTAACCATCTGCCAGACTATATTATTGTATAAATAATTCCTATCAGGTGCTCTGCCAGCAAACTAAAATCAATTAGTACTTGTAATGAAGCTCAATAATAATTACAGCTATGTCTAGTGAGCATTTATTTCCTATGGGCCAGGTGTGGTGATAGATACAGTTTATACTGTTCAAGTTTAACACGATGAAAATTATAGGAGCAGAGGTGCTTCTAAGGAATTACTAATACAATGGGACTAGGCATGAATACAATTTTTAAAGATAGAATTTTGAGTGTATTTCCTCTATCTGATTTTTCAATATTCATCATTATGACTCATCAAATAAGGTAACTGTCATACATAGGGATTTTTAGATCATGATGCTTCAGGCATTCTCTGGATTTAGATGTGTCCTGTGAATACATTTTGCATCCTAAAATGACTTTGATTTTTGTTATTTTGTTTTTTTGGTTTTGTTGTTGTTTTTTAGACAGAGTCTCAAGCTGTCACCTGGGTAGAGTGCTGTGGCATCATAGCTCACAGCAACCTCCAATTCTTGGGCTCAAGCAGTCCTCTTGCCTTAGTTTTTCTGTTTTAGTAGAGATGGGGGTCTCACTTTTTGCTCAGGCTGGTGTGGACTTGTGAGCTCCAGCAATCCACCTGCCTCGGCCTCCCACCGTGCTAAGATTACAGGCGTGAGCCATGGCACCCGGTCCCTAAAGTGACTTTGGAATGAGAAATAACCATAAGGCTTATGGATAAACTGAGATTGACAAAGAGTTTGTGCCATTTTGCTTAGGAAACCGTCATGTCTTTTTTTAACTTCAGATTAATATGAGGATAAAAACAACTAGGTTATGTTGTTTGCATTTGTTAGGTAAAGTCCAAGTTATAGTTGAGTTCTTGACCAGGGGTGTGCTGTATACCCTTATATCATAAGCCCATTAGGTCAGAGTTTACCAGTCCCCTTCCCCCCTTCCTTTTGCCTCCTCCTCACTACTGGAATTTAATTGTGTTTTCTGTCATGTGAGTGTGAGGTTGTTTATCTATTGGTTTCATATTAATATTGAAATATGAAATCTTGCTTTTCCATTCTTGTGATATTTTACTATCTACAATGTTCTTCAGCTCCATCCAGGTTAATACAAAAGATGTAAAGTCTCCATCTTTTTCTGGCTGAATGGCATTCCATGCTATACATATACAACAGTTATTAATCCACTTACAGATTGATGGAGATGCAGGTTGATCCTACATCTTGGCAACTGTGAATATCATTTTAGTGAAATGTCATTATGGCAGAATACCTTTTTTCTTCTGGGCAGATACCAAGTAATGGCATTTCAAGTATTTTGAATCCTTCACCTGGCATTTCCTCATTTTTTTCATGGAACTCATTCTCCCCAGAGTGACCTCTGTTTTCCATATCCATAAATGTGTAACTTTGATCCTTGAACCGCATCCTAGAAAGACAGGGGTAATATTATTTTAAGAACCTGGGTATGTTTTCATAAAAATCAACAGTATTGAACGCTCTTATAGTATCAGCAGTAATGTAGCATAAGGGAAGCACAATTTGGTCACTTGTCCAACCATATTATTATTCTCTTTATGCTCTGGATTTATGGCCTATTCTTATATTAGGTAATATTTCTAAAGGTAAAGACAGCACTTCTTAAGAGAATTCTGGGACATGGTCCATACGGGGCCTGGAACTCATTTTGAGTTAATAGCATTTGATGAGTTGGCCAAACATTAAAAAATGTAAATCTCAATCCATTAATTGCAGTTAATATTTTATTTATAAGATAATTAACATACATGTGATCATTAATAATCTACTCTCATGGGGAATGTCTTTTCTATTTCTGAAATGCTTTCAGAATTTTACATTACTGTATTTCTGAAGAAAACTATGAATTTTCTTTAAACTATTAATAATACATTTATGTAAATCTTTGATATATATAATCTTCCTGGAAAATGGGGAAAATTAAATTGCAAGTAATGTTTATCTCTTTATTTTTTGTAAAATATGGCAATAATCTAGGGACCAGTATTTTGTTGATTTCACTTTTGTCACTTACTAAATAAAATAATTCCATTTCTGTGATTTTATCATTTTTCTCTTGGGAGTGACTTAATCATTACTTCACTTGATATTCTTTAATAAAAACTCATCTGGATATAAATGCATATATCAATGCATATATAAAGTATACTTTTTAAAAAACTGGAGAAGGAAGGTAGTTAGTAGAACTTACAGTGATTATATAGGTGCATATTAAAACTAACAGTCTATTTCATTCCTGTATTTCGAATTTAGACATCATAGTATCTTTCTTCTAAATCTACAGGCTTGTTGCTATAGATCTAGGATTGCAGCATTCTATCTAATCACACAGCAAACATTTGAGTTATGAACAAGTTCTTGTGCTGCAGAAATTTATTTTGGTTCAGGTTGCACTAACATCAAGAATATTTCTTATTGCATTAACAACTTTTAATAGTTAATCATACAATTTCTTTTATTTTAGAAAATATGACATTTCCATATAGGCTAGCAATGCAAATATATTATTTCTAGATTTTTGATTCTACTCCTATTTCAAGTCGCCAGTGGTAGGACTGCCGAATCCAAATCGACAGGGTAATGGGATGTTTTCTGCCTCACTTTCCATCTGCTGCGGTTATCACTCTTTCACCACTGTTTGTTTTAAACTGGCCAATTTCCAAAGAATTTGCTCCTCTAATCCTCTCAACCCCTTGAAATGAAATTCTCTTTTACTAAGGAATTATTTTCATGCCCACAATCATCTTGTGAATTATTGTATACCATTATAAACAAACCTACTGTTACCTTTTTGACATTGTAAGAATTATATTTCCTACATTAGTAGGTTCTGTCAGTAGCAGTGCCAAGGTCAGATGGTAAAACTGTCATTTCACTTTAAACAGAAAAATTAGTTAGGTATATGTTGAAGATATTTTGTTAAATTAACATTATAGCTGCTACTGACAAGTACATAAATTAAATTACATACTATATTACATAGGTCGGTTGGATTTCATACGTTATCTAGTTTTCTCTTTCCACAATACTCATGTCCTTAAGTGGTTTACATACAAAAAAATTCATGAGGCTAATAAGTATCGCTACTTAAATTACCATTTCACACCATAGAAATATCTTTTTTCCTAACAGTAATCATATCTATAGCTACAGCTAACTTTTTTTTTTTTTTAGAAATAAATGAGATATGTTGTTTGATAATTGGCATTCAATTATCATACGTGGCTACTAACTTGGAGGTTTTCTTTGAAGCTACTCTAGTCATAGCTCTGAAATACCATAGTTACTCAACTCACTGAAATGACATTTATTTGTATAAGTTGAGGTTAAAAAAACAACATAATATATACAATTTTTAAGTGTGTGGTTTAGAAGAATTAACTCTGTTCACATTGTTGTACAACACAGCTCTAATAACTTTTTCATCTTGCAAAACTAAAACTCCATACCCATGGAACAATGAATCCCTGCTTTTAAAACTAGAGGGCTTCTCTGGATTTAGTGAAACTCTCTCCCTCTACATTATTTCCCTTTTCTTCCATGCAAGGAGACTTCATATTTACTTCCAGAAAACAAATTCGTATAAGCACTTATTTTAATGGGCATGTATTCAGACTATTTTAGTTATAAGAGCAAACTTTAATTCATTAATCTGTTTTCAGTTTGCAGGGTACTGTGACAAACATTGCTTCATTGTTCTTTCCTGCAATCTCTTTGACATAGATGGATCAGTATTAGAGACACACTGGGGACTGGAATAGAGGACACTCAGGATGGCATGACCCCTGAAGGGGAAAGTAGTTATTGTCAGAAGCATAAAGGATCCTGAAGGGGAAAGTAGTTATTGTCAGAAGCATAAAGGATCCAGTTATTAAAGCCCCTAAACTTAGCTACATACGTGGGAAACCATATGCACACACCTGCTCTTTATGATAGTTTAAAATAGTTAAAAATTCTTAAAATTCTCATTGAGAGAAAAACAGCAAAAAGACCAAAATAGTAAGAAGTGCTAGCCATAGTTACACTCTCTACCACCAAGTTCAAGTAACTACTCCAAATCAGCTCTGTGTGCCCATGTGAGTTGGTCATTAGAAGAAAGTGAGGAAAATGAGCCACAGAAAAGGCTGTTCCTGCACCACTCCCACCCCAGGCATCACATGCAGCAAAAAGCAGTCCTCATAAGACTAAATTACTGTTTCTAATTTCCAGAGAAAGAATTCCAAAGGCAGATAATGCTAAGTGTCTTTGTCTTTGTTTGTTTGTTTGTTTATTTATTTATTTTTAGGCACAATACAAAGAGAACACAAACTTTTTGAGGGCAGGGCCTATATTTTATCATTGCATTGCTCAAGGTTCCTCACTGTCTGTCATATGGTAAATGGAGAAGCAAGTCTTCTAACTAAATGAATTATTGGCCTTTACAAAGAAAGCCACCAAAGCTATCTGCTTTTCATTCCAACTATGCAAGTTCTTATCTAGTACACACAACCACCAAAGCAATGTTTAGGAAGTATATCTCAGAAAAAAGCAAGCTAGAAGTGTTAAAATAAAAGACTTTTTAAAAAATGTCTTCTGTACATTCTTTAAGCATTTATAAAATTTACCTATCAAAATCTACCTCAAATAATGGTTGCTAGCTGCTATTTAGAAATTGGCCAGTTGTGCCAGATAAAAATCATCTGAGATGAGAATGTAAATCATCATCAGAAATGAATAGTAAAGATCTAGAATTTATATAAATTCTACTAAGCATTTATTTTATATGAAAGAGGAATACATTCCACATCACATACATAATTTAAATGTAAATGTATGCTGAAAAAGCTCATAAGCATGAAAAATACATATCCTGATGGACTACTTTTATTTGGCAACCTTTCCCTTTCAATATCTGTCTTAATATTCAAGAGTAGATTAGAAATTATACCTATAGTTTCAACTCTTTTTGTGAAATATGAATAAGAGTAGGTATAGATAATGTATTTTTCCTTCAGCTATACGTAGAAATGGATAATTACATATTTCTGGAAAAAGGAAGCCATTAGGTCTCTTGTAACCTTTACCTACCTTTACAGAATTTCGTATTATTAGCTAAACAGCTTTGTTATAAACTATTATTCGAAGATGCTCATCCCATTTCCCTAGAATCTTTATGTTATTGTAACAATCACAAGCACTGTCAGGACATCCAGTATTACTGTTTTATTTAATGTAAGTTCTTTAGTGACAATATTTTCAAAGGAGTAAGAGTTTTTACCATTTAGTTAAGTAGAAATAAATTGATGATAGAAACTTTCTATACTCTATATTCAGCATTGTTGTCAACCTAAAATGCTGTAAGAGAGTGAGAAAAGATTTTAAACAATTTCCTATTTATGTAAACTGGAAGAGAAAGGGGAGGAGGATCATTTAAGAACCTTGTAGTCATTTCA
The DNA here is from genome assembly GCA_963574355.1 of Loris lydekkerianus. Lineage (NCBI taxonomy): Eukaryota > Metazoa > Chordata > Mammalia > Primates > Lorisidae > Loris > Loris lydekkerianus. Next base: position 30,701 of record CAUYPK010017194.1, read on the forward strand.
CAGAGCATGCTAACTGTCTTTCTCCTTTTCTAAGGTTAAGGAAACAGACTTAAACTGTCATAAGAGAAATGTAAGTTGTGTAAAAGAAACTTTCTGACAGTTTGAGTTGGTTAACAGTATTGAAACAGATTCCTAGATGGAAATGCTGGGATTTCATAGCCTAAAAACTTTAAAGAAAGATTGAGGTAATCAATTGTCTGGTATATTGTAACTTTCTCTTGCCTAGATGCAAGGAAGTAAATTAGTCGACGGTAGGAAAACCAATCCAACTTCCTGTGACTATGAATTCTGTATTTCCCAGACTGGTGTACTGGGCCAGCAGGAAAATGAGAGCTTTATGAATTTAAGATCACAAGTCTAATTCTTATTTCAAAATGTTATCTTCCATTTCTCATGAGGTCAGGCTCTGCTTCAGACTAATTAACTTGTCACCTTCATCTGGTTGTAAGACTCACAAGACAAGATGCGTGGAGTAGACAGGCACACCCGTCCCCATTCAAGTCTCTCGAAGGTACCTCAGTAGGGGCTGGACTCTCCACGCCATTGGAAGACACGTCCCTGTTTTGTCAGAGAAAGACTGAGATTATCCTGTCAAATTCCGATTCACATATACCAGGGAAGAAACTTCAAGGGTTATTTTGAATTTTGCTTCTTTTTCAATCTGTAATTCCTGACCAGTAAGAAGCCTGTCAACTTCAATCACAAAATCTACCAAAATGAAAATGAATGCATTTTCCTATATTTTTGAATAGTAGAATCTCATTAATCACTGGCAATATGAAAATATAACACATGAGCCATTCAATATTACAAATAATAAAACCACTCATATTACAATATGTAAAACTAATTACAATATGCAAAATCCATGTTTCACAAAGTTACTAGAATTTAAACATATAGGTATTTTAAAGTCCAAAAATTCACTGGAGGTGTGATGGCTTTTGTCAGGACACATTTTCATCTTCTAGTCACATACTAAATATGATCTATTAACTATCATTTGGGCAGCAGCAGCCCTACATCGATTGTTTTATACCGTTGATAAAATAAAACTTACCTCAGGAATGACTCACTGATTAGTAAAACTGAATTCTCTTAAGCCTTGGACTTGGAAAAATCGATAATTGGAAAGATAAATGTTTGGGATTATAATGAAAAGCGTGTATAATGCGATCCTCTATAAGAGCCTGAGGCGTCACCCAGATTTATAGAAGTGGTAACTAAGTGTTCAAAGACTGAGGATGGAGAAAGGAGCCTGGAAACCTGGTCCAATGCCTTGAAGTATTTGTCTCTATGGCATTAAATGAGTTTTAATCAATTTGACAGTAGAAATGAAACCAAAAGGAGCATTATTCTAAGTGGTAATAATCAAGGAAGAAAAGCCTGGTATTAAGAGCTTACCATCATTTCAGTAGTCCCTTGAGATGAACTGAAGATATGAACAAAAAGAACTTGATTATAATATGCAAGTTTACCTATAATTACTTATAAAATATTCTTAAAATGTAGTTTATTGTTGAATAAATTTGTTTCTTGATTAAGGGTTTGTAACGTTTAGCTACAGAACCTGGCCTAATATTTTTGGAGTCATTTGTTAATATGAATCACTAATTAATTCATCTCCTATATTGATGAGTATAATAAATCATCTTTTTATGATATCTTTGATACTTAATGGCATAACAGATTATAATATATTCTAAACAATTAACTTCAGCCAATACATTATATGTTACAAGTGTCTGAAATATATATTTTATAGATCTTTTTTTGTTTGGTCATTTATGTTTATATTTCTTTTTTTTTTTAGCAGGAACTCAACTTTATTGCGTCAAGCAGCCACTTATATAGAGCATGGGGAAGGGGCGGGGAAAGAAGGCGGAGGATGAGGTGCGTGACAGGGTTGGGCCAATGGCATGGTACCACCTAGGCTGTATCTAGGTAGAGGCAGTTTCAGGCCAGGCCTTGCTGAGTCATTGCTAGACGGAAGTAGCTCGATGGATCTACTTCTAGTCAGGCTCCTGAAGTTGCACTAGGCCTCAGGCACATGGCAGGGCCCAACAATTCCCTCTTTTGTTTTTTGTATGATGGATAAACATAGCCCCTATCTTAGGTTGCCTGCTCTTGTAGTTTCAGTCTTACCCGTCATGGGGATACAAACATCAATGGTTTGGTCCCTGTCTTAAGTTGAATGAACGCAGAGTGAGCTTACCCGTCTTTGGGTACTATGAATGTAATCCACCGTGCAGCCTCTCCATATCCTGTCTTAGGTTGTCCCAGCTTTGGGAGTCTTACCCGTCATTGGTGCTATGGAGGGCGGTGAAGATTCTTGGTTAATGAGCCAGTGA